>JAIFHC010000809.1:0-50000 GCA_021229015.1 Solen grandis | reverse complement strand
TATTTCTCAATGAGGAGACAAAACAGCCGAGAGGTCGGTATTGAGTTTTTTTTTATAGAACTTTCGAAATTAAGAATTAGATATATTTATACATGTAATAGAATTCAAATTGAAGCTATTTTGCGCTACTAAGCAATAAATGTAGGACTACAAGATAATATCATTATATCGACACCTGGCAACCCATTTAATTCAGATTAAAGTACATATAGCTGCACCATGCTAAAACATTACAGGATACAAACACGCATATTTCCAGTACAAATATACTTTCAATTTACGAGGAATAATGATATTGAATAAGGAATATTTATGATAGGTTTTACGTTGTATACTCCGCGTCGAAAATGTTGCAAATGAAGTGCGAGTGTCTTCAAATCTAAATGATTCCATTTTCTGAATATCATTAGTCCAGAACAACTGTATTTCCATTGCAGTATAAATGCATAATAATGAGCAATTTAGCAGTCTAAATTGAAATCACTTTTAGGATACTGGCATTAAGCAAGGACAGAATTAGAACTGAACGAATTCAAAGAATTGATTCCAAGTAAAACAAACAGCCCTAGCGGGCAAATCGTTGAGCTCGCCTCGGAAATTGCAGTTTGTGTTTTCTTGCTTTATCAGAAAGATATGATGGTTGGGCTCAAAACGCATGAAATCAATCAAGGCAATTTATCCTCACACAGGACCTATAATTCCTTGAAATGTCACTGTAAACTAAGATGAAGAATCTCTGTAAATTTTCCCTGTATCATTTCCAACGACTTTGATTGGTCTGGTTTTAATAGAATCATAATCGCCAGAAAGAATTTGATCGTCGCATATTTTAATTATGTTATGTTGGTGCTTAATTGTGTATTATCAGTGATTTATCATATGTATCTGTATGCATTTTCCGTGTTAAGAGACAATATTTTCCATGGATCGGGAGTCCGTTAATAACCACCCCTGACCATAGAGAATATATTTTTTTTATTAATGTCTTAAATTACAATATGCGTTTTCCCTTTCTGTATTGTTATTTTATTCACGTGCATGTACGGCCAACTAAATATTGTAAGCGAAAATATTGCAATGAATGTGTCAGCCTTTGCCAAAAGAAGGGAAATAATAGAATTAGCATTAACAAAAAAAAAAAAAAAAAAAAAACGGATTTACATAATGTTCTGCTAAGCATGAGCCACTCATTATATTTATTCAATCTTTTTCTGTATAAAATGTGAAGACTTACTTATACATGAAAATAGTACAGTCAATGCAATATAAAACTGATTAAAATGTAAAATAAATTTCATACTCCTAGCGTACCACATTGTTCCTGTATTGGCGATTAAATGGAACATATTGTTTTGATTCAGCTATAAATCAAACGCTTTGTATCAATACCTTACATACTAGAATACAGAAATATTTATATCTTTTAGATATTGCTTCAGGCAAATTATGATAATCAAAGAGGAAGTACGTTTGATTAAAGGCCCATTATTCTTTTAAAAGCAGTGTATATTCTTAGGGCAAAAAAGCGAATATGCGTTACAGATTTGTTAAGAGATATAATCTGTACATAATTGTTGACGATAAAAACTAGATCTACAATACATAAATAAGAAAACAATATTTTACTAAAGATTATTCAACCACATAAAAATACCTGATTTGCATATTCAGCATATCTTCCGTCAACTGCCTTACGTATTTCATAATACCTTTGTTTGTTTCCATAAACTGATAGCGATAAATTGATACGTTGCAGATAAAAATTTGTATTCGGCGACAGTTTGTCTACAATATATCATTTTTTCATAAAAATTGTATCGTTATAAAATATAATGGTCCTTAAGGTTTGAAAATATCATTTAATCCATCAATTGGTAGGATTTCAGTAAAAGCATCTAGAATCAATTCGCATGCTAAAGGCGGTTAGATATTTTGATTTTTTTTTCTGTATTACTTTATAGATAAATCTTAGTTGGACCCTCTATAAATTGTTGTTACATTTAGCTATAATTCAAAAATATTCACCTACTTTTAAAATGATACCAAATTTAGTATGGCTTTTAGATAAGTTTATAAAATGTTATCTAAGTATGCAATATATTTACAAGGGCCTGCGACCATACAGCAATAAGCTATTACATGCTTCCTTACTAACTTCCTTACGCACAAGGCAAAAATGAAGAACCATGTTTATCACTTTATAATATCTATATATTTATACATAGTCGAATTGCTTTTAAATTGATATATAAATATCAGGTGTCAAGTTTCGATAAACGCCATCATTAACGGATTTACTTAGCTATTTACTTAACGTAAAATTTCATGTATATTTATTCTTGACATACATGAACCTCATTGAATTTCTTTCTTTAATCTGACTTCCCCTTGTGTATTCATACACGCTGACCTTGACATTCTCGTAACCTAGCTCCTTATCCCTAAGGAAATATTTCAAATATGAAATTATGTAACTTAAATAGTATTTTAAATTGTGCAGGCCATTGTATGTAAATCACGGTCATTCGTTGATTTTCAATTCGAATTTCACACAAAGTTTACACACGTCCATAGTTTCGCCAATTATATTACTAATTCATAAAGATTTAGTAATAATCAGTGAAGTTTATTTATTCACTCAGAATAATGTTGATATGTAACGTTACCTCATTTGCTGGGAAAATCTATTCCACGAAATTAGCTTGTTTATCCATGGTTTCCAATTTACATCGTATGAAATAAATTAGTCTAAAGGTTAAATACTATTTGCTATGTTTAATATTATAAAGAAAGGCGCTTTGGTTTAATATGCTCTTTGAAATTGAATTAAGTACCGTTAATAAAGATAGAATATTACCAAGAAAGGACTAAAGGATTTTAAAGTAATTACAAGGAAGTGCAGGTTTTCAAATGAGACTCCTAGAGGTATGAAATTAATTAAAGTTTCGCAATCAACAAATTTAACTTTGGTCATGTTTCAGCCATGCAAACTTCAAAAGAAATGTTATAGACTTCGCGTGCTATACCGAGTCGTAGACTATTTGATAAAACCATGCCTAAATACAAGAAAAACCAATTATACATAAAATAAAATCTCGAAAGTCAAATTAGAATTATACTGTTTAGTTTAATTATCTTTACCGGATATGCCTTGAACATTACTGTTTCTATCATTTAATAAATCCAAAATGTCGATATCCATTCTAAATCAGTTTAAATGATAGCCTTTTAAATGTGATTTTGTAATTCTGTCCCATTTTTTGCAAACTGATTTGTATGAAAGAAAATATACTTAGATCGGCGAGTTATGTTTGCTTTAAACAAAACGAGTAAATATATATTTATTTAAAAGCTTTGTTGCTTATTTAATATGATTACTTCGGAAACAAGGCTGTGCAAACGCATGGGCAACAGCATGCGTGAATTAATTTGTAAAATAGTCATCTTGTATAAATGACATTGTACAAATAATATAAAAGTGTAGTAACTTGTTAATTTCTTTTGTTGAACGAAACCTCTACATCCAATGATCATAAGGTGATCACTGGAAAATAAAAATAAAACATGCACATTCGTATTTATGTATTCTTTTATGAGACAATTAAAAACTATGGCAAAGGATAGATAGATAAATAGATTGATGTGATAGTATGGATGTCTTGCTAGTAATTTGAAATCACTACATCAGACAACTAGTATTATTCCCTAGAAAATCAAATTTATATTTGGATGTTAAATTAAGTAAAAAAGACGGTTAACTTTTATTGGTTTCGTATATAAATCTACTCACCCGTCTATTCGCAATTGTCCTCAAGTTCTATTGAGAAGATTCATTCCCAGAGTTGCAACATAATATGTAACAGAAAACGAAGGAACATGAACACTGCAACAGTATCCTGTCAGGCAGATGCTCAAAATAGTTTGTAATAAAACAATTTCTTTGAGAAAGGAAACAAACCACTTTTTAAGATCAAAATTGTGTTTAACAAAGTTCTTGGTACCAGTATGTTTCACAATGAAATGACAAGTGTTTCCTGAATTCCAATACCTAAATGCCCTACCATTAGTAGTGAATGCTCTTGTTTAAACCATTTCTATCCAAAATGATTGAAATGCATTTTAAATATTTCCTATTATATTGGTGTTGACTTATGTAACACCATCATGTCCAGAAAATCCTTTATTTGGGAAATAACATTGATGAACCATCTGCGTAATTTACCTCTGATTTCATTTTAGAAATCACATAAATTACGAAATACCCTTGCATTTAATGGTTTGAATGGGTCGTGAGGTATGATATTTTATTCAAAGGAAGTTAATATTTCAATCTCAATTTTTCTCACCATAATAAAACTAACCTAAATAATAAGAAACACAGGTTCTCGTATATGTAAATCTAATCTGAATGTGTTAACAATGTACGAGTAAATTTCATAATTATGTCATTTTTTTTCATCAACCAAACATATCATTTATATCTCTCCATTTTTTAATTGGTTAAAGCGGCTTCAGTAAATATCACACATTCTTTTCGGATATAAATGCAAAAGGCTAGAACCAGAATTTAAGGAAGATAGAATATATCCGAAAGCCCTTGTCACAAATTCATATATTTCGAAGTCTAACCATACTTGTTTTAAAAGGTTTGTTTACTTATACCTAATATGTTATCGAATTCTATAAACAGGGTTTGTATATCTGTAAGGTTGGCTAAATATCTACTTCTACGAAAAGGACAATTGAAATACAGATTTATACCGAAGAACAAAAGATAATGCTCTTTCCTCTCAAGAATGTGAGAATGAAATATAAATATATATTGCCCATGAGACAGCAAACATATATTACTTAGTTTTCATATGCGTCCAATAATAATACGAACGCATCAGTGGCTTTTTCTGGACGTGACATTTCTCGACATTTTCTAATTGACTGTGATATTTCTTCATTAGGACAGTTGATGAATTCATATTTGTTAAAGTTCGACAATGTGTCTTGTATCGTTCAGTGATAACAAAGCCGAAGACATCAACTCATGTCTGGTGAAGTAGAGATGCATATGAAATTATAGCTATTAAATGCCAGTGTAGAGTAGACACAATTATTAAAATTACAATACCCTTATATGTCCCGGCAAAGTAGTGATATCAGCTTATGAGCTTGATAGTCAGGCGTTTAAGTATTTTAGTTGAATTTTCAAATTTATCGCTTTGTTTATATTGTATTTAATATGCTTATTAAAAGGGGTAAACATACATACTCTAAAATCATGAAAAAAATTAAAGAGAAAAGGTACTTAGATGTATGACATTTAAGTCATGAACATATCTCTCTCTATATATTTCATTAATCGAGATGTTCTCTAAAAGCGTTCTCAGATGTGGCTAAATCGATGCTTATATGTATTCAAGAATTTCGCTGGGGAAAAACATTTGTAACAAAATGTCAAAACATCTCGTCTATTCAAATGTCACATGTTCAATTAATGTCTTTCGACATAAAGATGCAAGTATAATGAAATTTGTATTCCTTTTAAGATCAATACGTGTCCTCCAATATATCCTACATCAGGACTTTATTAAAATTGAACGTACCTAAAGCATTTTAATGGAAACAGAAAAGCAACAACTTACTTGTAAATTAAACTTTAATTTAAAAACCGAATAAGGTTTCATTTAAGAATCAATCTTGCGTTTGTATGAAGACATCTGAAAAATATCTGGAATTCTTTTACATGCTTTAACTGTTGATGGTTATGGATTTACAGAGCCGAAATATTAGATGTTAAATATGATTTCGTTTCATTTTTCTTTAGAATAATATCATTTTTAGATATCGGTGGAACAATTCATGTTCAGATAGAAGTGAGCATTGATTACGGGGGCAAAAATGTTTATTATGGCCATATTTTAGACCTTACGGTCAAGGATTGCCCATGTATGGGTCCTGTTTTCACTGAAGAGACAGCATCGGAAGAGACAGTAGTTGGATACAAGGGATTCCGGGTGCGAAATCCTAGCTCATTTTGCGAACTAACTCGCTGGTTCTTTTACGAGCCCGGTGTATAGGACCGATACACGGAAGACAAGATCCTAGGTAGAACCACTGCTGGGTACTTTAGTTCCCATAGCAACCCCATTTTGCCGACTGCCAGGCTAGGGTGCATCTGGTACCAATTTTATACGTCTTTGGATTGACCCGGTTACCGGAAGATATGCTCCGGAATGGGATTCGAACCCCAGACCTCCCGAACGCAAAGCGGAAACTCTAACTTTGCAATATTGCGCCTGTATCTGTCTTCATTGAGCCTGTATCATATTTTCATTTTCGCATAATTTATGTTGGTGTGCATGTATGCTAAGCAAAGCGTTGTAACACATTCAAATATAACCATCATAGCGAACATTTTTATTATTAATGATTAATATAGAGACATTTTATTTACATCAGGTTTATAGGATTTTGAGTGTGTAAACAAGATTATGTTCATAGCATTGCGAAATCGGGGATATTGAAATAATCGTAATAAAATAGTCTGGCATTCTGGCAGTAAGCACGTCATTTCTCCTCTGTGAGATAAATATATATATAGGAATCACTTATAGGCTGAGTTTATTGTCAACATAGGCGACGTGGTACACCCCGGTGTTCTTTCTGAGTAGATAGGGAGTTGTTTGTATATACTACGGCTTAAATCTGAATCGGAAACAATATCTTTTTCCTTGATCTTGAAATTGTAAAATGTTTGTTTGTGGGTTGGGTTTAACGTCCCACCGACAGTATTTCAGTTATTTGGAGACGATGTCTACTTGAGACAGATATAGTGCTGCCACACTACAGTATCACGCCATAGACATGTGGCATGATACCACACCCAGTCACTTTATCCTGACACCGGGCCAGCTTGTCCTACAACTACCCTTATATGTTGAGCGCCAAGCAAGAGAGCTATAACAGTACCATTTATTACGACTTTGGTATGTCGCGTCCGGGGATCGAACCCACGACCTGCGACGCTCTAACCACTCGGCCATCGGGGACGGTTTTGTAAAATGTAACACCCTGAATATCTAAAATATATGGTTACTTATTGCATGTGTTTTATTATTTATATATTTAAAATTGGTACAATTGTCCAAAAAATAAAGAAAATGACTTTATATATGAAAAGTTTGGGTTAGAACCCCCGTGTCCCCGCAACAGACTGACACAACTCTGGAACCGTCGAGAATTGTCAATGGCAGTTGTAAGAGCGTATATCGCGAATCGACGTATTCATTTATACGTCTGATATTTTACACTTAAATGTAAAACATGTAAATATATACAACTCAGAACAAAACTCATAAGTTTAGTGTTTTTTTTTTTAAAGTCGAATAATTATATCTTCTAATACATAACATACAACACAATACGCCTATATCATGATCGGACACTTGCTTGACATATTGTTGCTACGTTGGTAATATGGTGTTTGTATATTGCCTTCGGCTGTTTAAGCAATCGGCGGCACTTGGCTACCGATTAGTATATAAAGATGACTTAGGTTCGCAGCAAGAGGTATTCAGAGATCTTAAAGCCCTGTCAGAGGCCAACGCATTACACTTGCGTGTGCATACCGTTTTAGAATTGAAAAAGAAAATGTCAGAACGGAATGAAATCATGATTTTTTCCCTTTTTTTACTGTGTTTATAACGTTTCATTACCGTATTTCTAACGTTCTTTCTCCGTTCTCCAACCGTTTGCTTACGTTTTTATAACAAGTTCATTCCGTGCACTCTCCGTTTGCCTACCGTGAACACCGTTCGCATAACAATTTTCTACCGTTCTTTCCCCGTTCTCATTTCGTTCATCTAACGTTCAGTGACACACATATACACATGTTGTTTGTGTGTCATTTCAAATAGTACCTTTTTGGTTCTCAAGGGATTATCTAAACACCTAGCTGAGGTCGTCTTGAAATCCAGAGACGCACTTGCACCAGTCTTCTTTTCCATCTTTCATTTTCTTATTGCATCTCTTTCCACTACATCAGCATAAAAATTAATGATATTTAAGTGATGATTTATAGAAGCAAAGGCATGAGCTCTCCATGCGTCTTCAACGTGATTCATCTTGTCAAAAAATCAGCTGCACTTCAGTTCATCTGTTGTTCATGTGTGCAGATGACGACTCTCGAAAGTCGACATAGCAAGATACCTTGGGCACAGAATTAAACCGTCCTTTGTCGGTTTAAGATGATAGTGCATGTATTTACAAGTTTTTATAGTCTTTGATTGTATGAATTTTATACATATCATATTTCGTTTCTTTCGATTTGAAGTACCGATAAAACCTGTAAATTAATTATTAATTTTATTGTCTACACGCTATATTCGTCGGAAAAAATATAGTAACTTAATTGTAAAACTTAGAACTGCGCATTTGTCTTCAAATTCGAAATGCAAATATCATAAACATAATAATACTTGTAAAGACATCCGGTACTTTAAGATTACTATCCCTTTCTGCCAGAAAAAAAGTGTTACAGACATGGTCATTCTTGAAATTTGGATAATTGTATTTTTAAAAAAAAAAAAAAAAAATGAATTCGTTGATGTACATGCTTAAACCTTACTTTTAAACTGCTAAAGAAGTACACACAAATCTAGAAGGAATCGTTATCATTATCATTGTCCGTTAATAGGACTTAAATGAAGTCTCGTACATTATCTTTTTTTCTGGAATATTGACAAATATTTAACCATATGCTAGCCCCTTTCGCCAGAAGATTCTTGTTAAAGTTTTGTCTTTAGAATTGTTAGGTAAATAACTATTCGAGCTGCGCTACGATTGGTTGTTGCTTCTTGCCGGTTACCGCAGAACACTCAGCTTCTTCCTCCACTCACCCGAAGGTAATAAGCTGAACGTCGCTATTTATTTTAAGTTCTGTCCCAAGGATGATGAAGTCCCGTTTTTGTGTGTGTGTGTGTGTGTTTTTTGTTCGACGTGCAAGAAGTAGCATTCTTATGTTCATATGTCGATAATATCGGCAAAATATCTGTTATAAAGAGAAATGTAGTTTCTCACTGAATATCATAATGATTTTTGTAACATAAACTTTACATACACTTTAAATTATATTATACTTTTTTTTTTCAAAATATACCTTATACTTACACCATTCCAAAAGTTGGTAATACAACAATATAGTAACAGTATATAAGTGTCGAAGCGAGGAAGAAAACTGAAATGAAGAACTATTTTTTTTATTTTGTTACGCATTAAAGTGTCTATCCAACTTTAGCATTTAACACCAAAGTTCATTGAACATATACGCTGTTACTGTTGTTTGATATTAGTTAGTCTTTTGTCATAGTTGTGTCCTTTTTATATACTAGTAGATACATGTACATATGCAATGCTGAGAGAGAGAATGAGAGAGAGAGAGAGAGAGAGATGGGAAGAGTGGGACATGCGCTTATTGTAAGCTGTGTGTACAGGTAAGTATGTATGCATGTATGTATTAGTTATCGATTATATTTTAAATTTAATATAATTTATCGCAAGCAACGCGAATTTGAGCGCTGCGATAAATCCATAAATTTATAATATAAACGATGACAAATTTACAATTTGTCACATACGCTATGCAGCTTTGCCTTTCACCTCGTATTATGGACCCACCTCCATTTTGAATGACGGATTCACTGGTGTTTTAAATACGATTCAGAATCAGTGTCGCTGGGTACACTGATATTTTGAGCTAGCAAAACTGACGTTAAGCCGTCGACGCCGCGACTAGGCCCGCCCATAACTCTACCGTACACATCACACCCCTTCTATAACAAGACTTTATGGTTCATTCATCTTTCAGATTTTGAACGAAATACAGGCATTTCATTTAAACGATTAAGTCGAACAAACTATGCATGTACGACATAGCCACAATGTCCTCACGGTGTTTGTGCGTTAGTTTTTTTTGTTGTTGTTGTTTTTTCTCTTCTTCTTCTTCCTCATATCATCCGGGTTTGCTTGTCCGGGTTGAAACTTAGATATATGGATCACATGATTTCAATTACGTTAAATATCTTCAATAAGATGGGGTGACGCGCTGAATAGTTTGGTACCTTACTCCAAGGTCAAGGTCACACTTAGGAGTCAAATTATCAAACGTCATGATGCTAGATTTGTTTTCCAGGCTGAAACTTGATAATTGATAACAAATTTTTCAAATAAGGCAGTAATAATTGCATAAACGAGACAACTTGTCACGCATAAGAATTTGGTTCCTAGTTCTATAGTCAAGGTCACACATAGAGCTGAAAGCTGAAAGGTCGTGGTTATGGATTTACTTGTCCGGGCTGAAACTTATACTTGGATTGAAAGAGTTTCAAATAACTTGGCAAACATTTTGTGCAAGGAGATTATTTGTGACACTACAAAGTTAGGTTCATAGTGCCATGGTCAAGGTCTACCTAAAAAGGTGAAAGGTTCGCCTTGGGCCATGGGCGCGACACATGTCCCTTTGGCAACTAGTATTCATCAAGTATTTAGTTACGTTGTACATTTGATACACATACAATATATTATACTAGTTCATCCATTACGGTAACAAATCGGCTTTAACTTGTAAAGTCATTTTGACCTAAAGCCTTGGTAGGTTCTGTATATATTAATGGAATCGTTGCATGTATCGTCTGCCTTTTTTTCATAACTGACTTGGATATTCCAATAAATCTGAAGATGATAAATGGTCCAATTACACTCAGGCGTAGGGTTATCCGCTAAAAATCCATTAGTTCTAGTATTATATATAAAGATTTTAATGTATAAATGTACGTCTTTGTGGACAGCTCTAGACACTGAATCTCAAAGTCCTCACGCAACTCCTGCAAAACTACGAACATATGATATGATCGTTTAGCCTCTATGTCTAGTCATTAGAATTCGCTTTACGAGTCTTCGCGTTGTAGGAATTCCGTCTGTAAAATTATAATTTGCAGTCTAATGATACAATAGGCTGATTTATAGTCTGTGTTTATCTGGGTGAGACATGTCTGCACATGAAGCTGAAAAGGATCTGATGTTGAAGAAAATCGAAAAAACAAAGAAATAATAAGGACATGGGCCAATCGAAATTCTTCGAGCATTGTTTGTTACATTTTTTCCCCAAATACACATTTATAAATACCCATCTTGTCGCAATCTCCATTGTTTTGCTTTATCTCATGATTGCTTTACACTGTCAGTTAATATTCCACTATTTTTGTACACTGATTCGTCAAAAATGGCTATAAATTCATTTATTTATTTTTTAAATTTATTTCGTTCTGTCAATTTGGCATTTGTCCTTTATGTGTTTAACTCATTTTAAAATTATTCAGATAATCATCTGAAACTTTTCTAAGAATACTTTCCTATGTATGGTATTCTTTTACGTTAATTTGTTACCCCTTTTTTCTATATTCTTTAAACCGGTTATGGTCGAATGAGTCAAGTGTCGGACTCTCAACCGGAAGGGTTTCCGAATGCAAGATATTTCCATTGCTTGGCGTTCAAAAATAGAAGGATGATATTTTTTGTCTACAACATAGTAGTGTATATACAGCACCATATCTGTCTCACATCATCACAGTCCACATATGACTGGAATAACGTCGGTAGAATGTTAATTTAAACAAAGCTGTTTGTTCAAAGAATTGTAAGATTAAATGTAAATCTATATTTTCATTTAATCTATCTGCAAACATGTATAAAACAACAAAAACAAAAATAGCCATATATACACTTGTTTCTACGCGGTTCTTTTTCATTTTCCCACACCGATCAATGAAGATTTTTTTATTAGTTTCGTGTTAAGCTTAGTGACAATATTGGGTATGGTCTTGTCATATGGAAGCTGCTAATACATCATAAATGTAGCTTATTTAACAAAACACCATACTAATGTAAGTAAGTATAGTCATATCCCTTATAAGAAATCACGTGCATGTTTGTTTTTATACATTATAATCTCCTGTATGAAATTGCTAGATATGCTGAAACTCAACATATAGCATTGTTACAACATTTGCTGTAAAGCACTTCATAACGTGACTCCGCTCAATAGTATCGGTTGAAGTAATACCGCCAGTCTGCCATTGTAGATCGATACGTTGGACCCAAAGAAAATACTTTTATAAATGACTATTTGGATAATAATTTTCAAATGTGTTATTAAATCAAAGATCTATTTTAGACTTCGAATTCGGCAATGTTAATTATGCACTGACTTTGCACCGTAAGAATAATATTACAGAAACAAGATGGCCATGGTGGCCCTGAACTCGCTCACCTGAGAAACATTGCCTTGATTGCTTATACAAATTACTATACTGGAGCAAAGTCATCCTGAAAACATTGTCCATACATATATATAACAAGATCATTTCAATTCTAAACATCAAATAGTACCTTTGGTCCAAATATGAATGATGTAGCTTAAAATACAAAAGTAGGTCACAAGTTTATCCAAGGTCAATGGTTTGAACAAATGATAGACGTCCACTAGGCCATGTTGCAAACCAAGAAGGCCTTGTAGGTTTTTGACGGGGAAAATTTCAATTGTTTTCCTGTGGAAGTCTATACATTAGCCATAAGTCCAGACTTAATTGGCAGATAGCAGCCATAATCGAACATGGCCGAGAAATTATGACTATAAACATTGACATAAAGTTTGAAGAAGATTGAATAGGAAATGAGGATGCTAGATTGTAACACAAAGTGAAATCTGGCATTTTTTATCATGCAAGGGCCATAACTCCATATATATTTGATAGATACCAGCCATAATCGAACTTGGCCGAGAGATTATGGTTTAAAAATTGTCATAAAGTTTTAAGAAGATTGCTGAAGAAGTTAAGACAAAAGAAAATGTTGACGACCGAACGGACGTCCGATGACGGACATTGACTGACCATAATAGCTCACCTTGAACACTTTTTTTAATTTCTCAGGGGTTTGGAGGTCGACTGTGTCGACGTGACAAAGTCAGCGACGAAGTAATTTCAGTCATTTGGAGACGATGTCTACTCGAAACAGATATAGTGCTGCCACACTGCATTATCACGCCGTAGACATGTGGTATGATACCATATCCATTCACATTAGACTGTCACCGGGCCAACCAGTGGCAAGGGAGCTAAAACAGTACCATTGTTTACGACTTTTGTATGTCGCGGCCGTATACAGAAATAAACACAATATTCGTTGACCTAATCTAGCCACATAACAAAATATCAATTCAGATTCTATTTTAAAAAAAGATGAAATATAGTGTATTACTGAAATAATTATATTGATTGTTGAATATAACTACGGGGGTTAACTTCGGATCTGAAATTTTAGGTAAGACACTTTATTGACCATCCTTCCCAGGCGTAAAAAAAAAAAAATAAAATAAAATAAAAAAAAATGGCCAAACCAAGGAATTTTTAAATAGAATTGGTATAAGTAGTAAAACCTTGCTTCGTTACACGCAACTTCTCTGAAGCTCTTGAATTTAACATTTGATGCAAGAATACAAGCTTGATACAATAAATATTCTGCCTGCGTTATTTGATAATGTAAAGTATGCAAATTATTTCTAACTTCATCAAATAATATTCGGTTGATGTTCATCAGATGATGACAAAAGTCCTCCAAGGAATGGCTTTTATTTGCTTGATATATTTAAGAAACACTTTTTTTATTTTTAGATTTTGAAATAACGTTATTAGGGACTTTATTCAAAATCGCTAAATGACGAGGTAAACTCACGTGACCTTGACTATTGAATCACACTAAGGTGGAAAAGTTTGAAAAACATCAATCATCATTTATTATTATTTTCCATTTCTCAAAATCAAAGAAGAAGAAAAGAAAAGAAAAAAAAAAGAAACACGAAACATGCATTATTGAAATGGAATATTCAAAAATAATCAATTCAAGTGGATTCTCAAAACATGGTATGTTTATTTATCCTTTTATCCCTAAACAAACGAATAAGCATCGTGAATGTTGCCATTACATTCACAAAATTGAATATAAAATCTTACTAAGTAACCTGTTCTCAGGATAAAACGAATTCAGTTGTATCATAAACTGAATTAAACTTTCCTTCGATATCTCTTGAATAGTTATATAAACCTTTGGCAAGTATTATAGAAAGCACTTTGCTTGATTGCTTTATTTAAGCTTTTGAAGTTTATTCAGTATGATCATGAAAAACAAAAGCATTTGACTTTTTCTATATTTATTCTTGAAGGCAAGAATACTAAAGGCGTAACATCTTTTCATGATAAGTTATAAACATTTTCGGAAAATCATAAGGGGGCTTTTGACTTGCAGTTAAATTACTAATCTCATCTCTGTGTTTTTGTTCCGAACTCTGACTGTGCGTATACAGCGTTACAAAGCGGCAATGACGTATTTCAATTAGTTGCATGGGATGAAACTCACATACTGACATATGGTGGCATATTTCTGCCAGCCACTTATCCACTTAGCTATGTAGAAACTTTTCTGAAAAATTGTCACATAGTCAGTTAGTATCTGGCAAGTAGAAAACTTTCGTGTTATCCTCTTAGGTATCTTAACAGGACAAAACTGCCTGTTAGTGCCCAGTACTGCCAGCCATATATTCACTTAAGTTAACTGGATATCTCGCCTTTTTTCAAGTTAGTCAGTTAAATTATGTGGATAACAAGCATTTTTTTCACATAATTATCTGGAAAAAGGCATGGTATCCAGTTAAAATAAGTGAATATGTGATTGGCAGTAGTGGGCACTAACAGACAGTTTAGTCCTGTTATGATACCTAAGTAGATAACTTGAAAATTTGCTACTTGCCAGATACTAACTGAATATGTGACAATTTTTCAGAAAAGTTTCTACATAGCTAAGTGGATAAGTGGCTGGCAGAAATATGCCACCATACTGACAACATTATTTCGGAAAAAAATCATTCTGAAGGAAGATTCATAGAAATAGAAAAGACAGACATTATAAACAATAGAGAAATCCTTTTAGATAAAAAAGATAATATCAGTTTATTTTATTTTTATTTATTTATTTCTTTTGTGCTCACTTCGCCCCTTCTTAATCATTACGATTTCCCCTAATATGTTCTAACTATTACTTAAATCTAATTCTAGATATACATTAGAATTCCCATAACCTTCGTCCTCATCCATGCAAGATTTTGGCAAGGGTCCAAAATGTTTTCCATAGAGACATATTTCTGCCAGTAATTTATCCACCTACATGAAGCTATGTCGAAACTTTTCTGAAACAAAATGTCATATATTCAGTTCTTATCTGGAAAGTAGAACACTTTCAAGTTATTCACTTAGGTATCTTAACAGGACAAACTATGAATAGGTCGCATTTTTTCTTAGTTTTATTTGTTTACATTGATGAAAGTGCTCGTCGTAAAACAAACTACGCCTAATGTATTCTTCAGTCCCATGAAAATGTATTATTGGTCAAGAGAAAGGCTGGTGTTGTTCGGGTAATATTTGCTTTTGTCGCGCTTTTGTCGCATTTTAGAATGTATAGTTGAAATGTACATATCATCGTGAAATGCATATTCTCAAATGCATTTTGATGGGTGAATTGCATTTATGCTGAGGAATAAAATAAAACATTTTTATCACATGACATTGTCCTTAAACAGCTGTTTCCGGTTTCGTATAACCATCACATATTTTCTTAAACTTAATACGGTACATATAACTTTTAGACCGAATTACATCACTCCGCGTCACGCGCGTGTATTCTGTATATTTATATGCATAGTTTGTTGAACTCGGGGAGCTGGATTAAATAGGTTTGATTCATTATTCACAGGATATCAAAAATGTATGAGAAATACACCCGTAAAATCGTTATTTTCAGTTATTACAGTTATTATTTAAACCTATTTTCTTGGTGTTAGATTACAAAAGTAATTCGTTCACAGTCTCAAACTCCGCCGCAGTAGTTACCTCCCCTAACTCCCCTTACAGGTGTAGATAACCGCTGCCACCACAAGTGAAAATTAACAAAAAAAACAAAACAAAAAAAAAAAAACTGCGAGTGTCATTTCCCTTAGTATTTTTTCTTTAATAAACATCAAATATTGCCTCGTGGTAAAGAAAAATCATTTTGAAATTAAATATTATTGTTGTTACAGCAGGCGTAGACGCCATTATGTTAGTTTACCATCATCACGTGACATTTGTGACAGCAGTGATTTTTTTGCTTGCAAGGGAGATCACTGTGTAGAGTTTGTCACAGTCCGTTCTTTCATGTTTGTGTGTGTTTGTTGTTGTTATCGCGATTTACTGTCACTATAGGTCATATGATAAAAAGAATTTGACATGAGTTGTCATTTCATATCAAAATTTGCTAAACTCGTGGAAAAATTTTCATAAGATTTAAAAAATTTGATATGAAATGACAACTCATGTCAGATCTAGTATATATCTTCCAACATTATCAACGAAAGACAACCAAAACAACACGCACATGCACAAACATAGGGATCGGTGTTATAATTCACGTAATTTTTTTAAAAAATAATATAAATGAACATTGCGCAATGGCGTCAGTCAGTCATTGTTTGTATATAGAAGCTTATTAAACAAACAAGCAAAAACACGAAATATATATATATATATATATAATGTAAAAAGTGATATTTGAATGCAGCGATGTTTTTATAGCTTTAGGATACAGTAGAACTTCGATGTGTCGATCTTCTAGGGACCATGGCAAAAAGATCGACTTATCGGGAAGTCGACTCATACCATGCATGAGTTTTGGAAATAATTCCTTTTACATGTATGACACATGATAACTTTATGGTACTAGGTATATTAATAACACAATGCATAATGATAAAATGTATATTCTATTGAATTCTACATGCCAAAAAAAAAAAAAAAAAAAAAAAAAAAAAAAATAAACAAAAAACAACAACAAACAAACAAAAAAAACAACAACATACAATTCATCATATTTAACACCGATAACATCAATAGCATTTCAATTTCCGGTTTTCCATAGCAACACATAGCAACAACCATAAATCTTATGTAAATAAAACATATCATGCCGATTTTATTTTGTAAAATTATTAAGTCACACACAGTTACAAGATACAAACTCATCCAGTTATCTCCCCACTGAAAGCGAGTCCTTCACTGAACAGCTCAGTTGAAGCGGACAGTTTGATACCATTCGTGTTCACTGCCAACTTTTTAGTCCAATTAGCGCATTTCGATACACTAGTGCATTATGGTAATTGCCCAATTTCCTGTTTACATCACTCTTTTACACATCGGCTAACATTACATTCCTCTGTGGCTGGAAAGTAGTTTCAAATATATGACGTAATCCAAACCGTTGTTCAGATAACGACTAGATAGCTCCTTAAACTGTGAAATATATGTATTCAATGTTTCTAAACTTTTGATCCGTAAAATACACTTAAATCCGCGTTAAATAAGTGTTTTCTGTTTAAACAAAATTCTTGTCATTGAGCCTATCGCAGAGATCAGAGATAGTGAGATAGTGAGGAACGAACGACAATTCTGACTTGACTTGACTATTTGAGTTTATCGTCGCTTCGACAGTAGTCATATAGCGACGTCCAGCTAATTACAGGTGGAGAAAGACCCCGACCTACCGCAAGCCAGCTGGAAGGCTTCCTCACATGAAAATCCAATTAATAATGCCGGGATTCGAACCCACGCGGTGAGGGGCTGAGTGAGTGTTTAAGTCAGCGACTTTACCCTCTCGGCCACGGAAAAAATGCAACTTTATTGTGCATCTTTGGCAGTGTATTGATTGTCGAAAGATTAATTTCTTCATCAGACAGTTTATAAGAATGATGACTAAAACTTGAAACGACGTTCCTTACTTAATGAAACTGATACAAATTATCTCCGTCTCTCAGGTTAAACGGATAAAATCGCTGACACAGCCCTACACGACAGGGTGTCTCGGATTTTCCTTATGAGGAAGTTTTTCAGCTAACCTGCGGTATGTTGGTGGTTCTACCCAGTTGCCCTTATGTACTCGGGGTCTTTGTCTACCTTTGTTAATCTTGACTTCGCTGTATGGAAGAAATATTGTTGTGGCGACGTTTAACATAAAACAACAAAAACAAATTATCTTCCTTTAAACTTCATGAATATTTCATAGACATAAACTGACTACAACTACCGTCGTTATATATATCCCTAACTTTTCAAATAGATTTACTTTGTGATTACCTATGTATCTCCAAATAAGGTCATACATTTAATGACCGAAGTATAATCTACAAAGTCCGTAGGCAGTCATTATATTTCTGTCCCCAAAGATGATTCTGCGCCTAAAGAAATGATTGCAAGTACCGAGGTAGTCTTTCCTAATTACATTAATACCATTAAAATATGTAATAAAATCTAGGATCGATGAAAGCTAATCTTCAAACGCAGAGAGAAAGAGAGGGGGAGTTTTATCCTGGTCGACGTCTATGATAATATATATTAAGTTGTCTTTATTTGTGCGTCAGTGTTAATATCAATATAAGTACATGTACTATGTCTGGAGCACAATCTCGATGTATATTTTTATCGTTAAATAATCGATTGCTAAAACATAAATACCAGCGAAATAGGGGAAAATGAACGCAGAAGCTGGAAGTTTTGTCTCAGACAGAATATGTCAAGCTTGAATCATTTAAGTACTTGCTATATGCCACCTACGTCTAAAATTCGGCGATAAGCATAAAAAATACCATTGGCAATCAATACAAATATCACATTACTGTCTGTTTAAGAATCATGCATGCATGAGTAAAGTTTGCTATATATTCTTTGCTTCTTCATTCACTTTGAATTTTTGATATTTCTATTCTTTAATAAAATATAATCAAACATTGCATATGCCTGTTGTTCTATTCTTCCGCAATTTGTAAACAACAATTACTTGAAATGATGTAGTTATATGTGACATTTCAAGTACTACAACGTGGTAAAACTTGATATCGTCGATGATCATGGGCAAATATTCCCAAGCCTGTATGATAGACATTGTTCCACTTATCTTAATTATACAATCACTCCATAATTGTTAAATGTCATTTCCTCCCATCTAGCTGATTCGTTTCCATGGCTATGAGCTAATAAATAGACTAATATAATATGGACCATAACTAATTTCCTGAGCTAGATACATTAGTACAGTAAACAAAGCTAACCAAATACATTCATAGTTTTATTTGTTAAATCTCAGATTATATACCTAAGTGTGTTTGTTAGATTAGTTTTAATATTTCGTGATTATTTAACTGCGATTTCCAAAATGTTTGTGGTCCATTTAGTGTAAGAACTATGTCAACGATAACTTTATAGTTGTGTCGCTAAGTATTCATTACGATGTCATAATAAACGAAGAAGACAATTAGTTATAAAAAATAAACGTTTGTAAATCATTTTATATAAGATCACGGTTGTGATAATTTAATTTCCCTTTGCTTTTCTGAAATCTACTTAATCCGGCTCGTGCGTCGACCTTTCTAAGCAACACACGATATTAGCACGACATTATGAAACGCCGCTCGACAATGCGTCGCGACGCACTACATTTTGAAACGAAACTCGATATTTATTACGATATCGTGAAAAGATCATGGAGAGTCAACGCGACATTTGCGCGCTATAATGTCGAATGTCGTGTCGCATTGTCGTGTGTCGTTTCATAATATCGTGTATCGTTTACAGTTGTTGTGCGTCATTTAAAATTATCCTGCGACGCCTTCAAACAGCGACACACGACATTTAAAGTGGCACTAGCCGGATTCTGTAGAAATCAGTAAAGTCATGTCTACATTCAGGACAAGTCTAAAGGATATACAATTTTATCATTTCGGAATATTAATTATCTCCGCGAATTTCTAGATCACATAATTGAAAACTGACATATATTTTTTTTTATTATTTTATTATCATTTATATGCGTACATGTATTCATTTGCACTGTCTATTGTTCTAGGTCTTTTGAGGTTTTGAAGAAAAAAAAAAGAAAAACGTCGAATGACAAAGCTCCTTTTAATTTTCGCCCATAGGGCTTTATCGAAAATCGTTTAAATTGCGATACCTAAGTTTATAAAACTTAAATGCGATTATGTAGCGCTTTTGTATTTGTGCTTTTTGTGGAAACTGAAATATCTTTTTTTTAATTAACTGTATTGGAAATGCTCCCTATATTGGACTTTCATAATGGCATATATTTCGTGATAGTAACTATGCCATTTTTAACCTTCTTAATATTGTAACATAACAATATTCGATTTTAACCGTATTTCGGTTAGTAAAATGCAAAATAAAATGATAAGTTCAGCGTTTCCCATATCATATGAATTTAAGTCAAATGAGTATTAAAGTAGGATTATTTTAAAAAAGATACATAATTGTATTTTTTTACTGTTACCTCCAGAAAATAAAGTTACCCAATAATCTAATGCATTGATTTTGAGAAAAATTTCAAATCACAGATAAATGCTAATTTTTTGTATATGGCCATCATTGAATAAACACATTTAATTTTTTCTCGAAATTTCTCTTGAGATATATTTCTCAGAGAAAGATAAAAGCACAATAATCAAATCTGTCTACCTTTACATTTTATTCTCTACATGCTTCCATTCGTATGTATGTGTTCATGCAATATGCTGATATGGAATTTTATAACAATCTTGAACTTGCGAAATGCAATTTTTATAAAAGCTGTTGGAATGAACCTTCTAACTTGAATCCGTTTCATAGTGTAGCAGTAGCTATGTCAGTCTGGCTTTGTAGATCGATAGAAAGGACCCTTGTGTAATGTTATTGTTATATATGACTTCTCGGATAATGAGTTTCAAATGTTAAACAAATACCTAAGGTTCCTTTTCAAATTTTCTCAAAAATAATGATAATCTAAATACCAATACGGCAACACAATATTGTGAGATTGCAAGATACGTTATTGGTACACAAAGGTCAAAAACATTATATCCGTTGATGGTTTTGTTCTTTAAGAAATTTTCATTCATATTGCTCGACTGATTTCGTAAAATTGGATTCATTCGTTGGCGATTATTGTTCAGATGTGTCAGTAACGATTTTTAAAAGTAACTTAAAATTGCGCCTTACTAATTGAAGCATTTTTTTCATATTTGTGTTTGTTTAAATTAGTGTTTTAAGTCCCACCGACATTATTGTAATCTAGGGAGTTTTTATATAAAAAAAACCACGGTGCCTTTTTTATTCATATAAAAGTAAAGAGAGAATACAGTCATAAGGCTGAATATTCACACAAGGTCATCAGCTGGGCGGCGTCCATCAACAAGTGTTTCATTCTTTTTAGCCGAGGACACTCTCCTGCCGTTGGAACATTAGTGGAGGTTGGTGGTCCTCCTAACTCCTCCTCTGTGGATGGCTTCCAGCTCTCCTGTCTACGCTTGCAACAGAGCCAGCTAAACGCCTTTTCAACTCCCTATCGAGCTTTATCAAAGCAGCTTTCCTTTCCTTCCCTACAGCACCCATGGAGCTAGACATGGACCACATTGAACTTCCAGGGAAACCTCTGCATCCAACCTCTACAGGATACAGCCATGTTTGCCAACCCTTGTCTATTCTAATATACATACATTCTAAACATGTACATTTTACAAAATGTTCCTTAATATTATTGTTTACGACTCATCTAGTGTATGAGCGATCTTTTCATATTAAAAACCTTAAACCATACACAGTTCTAATACACAGTGTTTATTTAATATAGATGTGGGTTTAAATTGAATTGATTGGCTTATCATAGTTGAATAGGAATGCTTAACTCATTGTTTTATAAATCATTGGATACTGTAATTGAAGTCAATGATGACGGTTGTTGCATAAACAACAATATCATGGTACTTGAATTTTATGACCGTTATGTCTAGAATGACCTTTATATATATCCGATGGCGGTCCTCATGACCTTGAAACTGTGCGTCATGACAAATGACGTCATAAAAACGTCTCAGTTAAATCATAGCAAGAGAACGTTACTTTCAAAGGTTGTAAATAACTTATATCCGTACATCCATTTAAATTTCCCAAAGGATATGTTTCAAAGAAAATATAGCCTTCTAAACAATCCAAACAAACGACCCTGATCACATCTTGCTAGAGACATTCACTTCATTCGGCGAGTTTAATGAGTCTCATAACACGCACGTGGTGTCAAGTTAAGTTAAATGTATTTCTTTGGACATATATTTAAATGAATTGCCAGAAACTACCTCAAACATAACAGAAACAAACGTAAGTGGTTGAATATTAAATCTTGATTAACTTAATTTGCTTAAAGAACTAGTGCTATCATTGAAATCGGTCAGTACTACAGCTACCCTGCTATTTTTCTGTGATTTAGCTTTGGATGTTAATTACATGCTGACAATCCACCCAAAGTTCATGGCAATAATATTGTCCTGACATGCAGAAACAGCAATTAATTCAACCTTTGTCACATACATTTTACCATCCATATCTGTATCTTCTTTTACATCAGAAATAAAAAAACACACACAGTCCTTTGCAGAATCAGCTATTCATTATTTTACATATGATCTTCAAGTCTGACCTTGACATTAGATCTTTTCATGATTTATTTGCGCACGACACGCCATCTTTTCAAGTCAATGGATTTAAAAATCCTACAGTCAAAGGAAAACGTAAAGTTCACACAAGTTTATTAGTATTTACTTATTACCATTGTCCTTCAAGTGTAACACTGGTCTTTGAGCTACATGTAGCCATATGGTTCTTGAGCGCTTCACACTTCTTCACTAGAATGTGAAGACTATCATGACGTTACTACGCTCAAAGTAATGCAAAACAGCTTTTCGACGTTATATTCCGCGTGTTCGTCACGAGTGTGGCGCGCTTGTACTACGTTTTATGCGCAAAAAGCATGTTCCCGCGACTACCCACTATCGGGCAACGCTCCTGTCCCAGCCTGGCACGACCTCGACAAGATACAGCTGTGGACGATGACAACACGCTCTTGCCACCCACGTCTGCGCTACGTACCGAGCTTAGTAAATCCTGCTACGTTGCCACCGCTGCTATCAAGTTCCAACCACGATCCCGATACGCTGTCATTACGATATACGCTCTACCACAATCTAGGTACCACGTCCTTTCTCGTCTAATGCCGTCTTTTCTACATGCTTGGTACGCTCATGCCTCGCAAGGACCTTGTGACGATCCTCCATGTTTTGGCTGAATTTTCAGATCGCAACTCGGTTTTCGTTCGGTGTAAAGGGGGTTTATTGCAAAAATATATGTGCTAAGTAATTTAAAAATGCTTCATATCTTTGTGAAGTTGAAGCCGGGATTAGGAAATTGGTTATGTTTTTTCTTTTTTTTTTCATTTGACCTCCATATATGACCATTTTCTTTAAGGTAAATTCCCTGTAATGGTTCTGCTAACAGCTTAAAATATCCTGTCAGTAATGTAATGATGTGAATCTGTATATTTAATTTTGATTGTCCGACTGTGCCCCGGTATCTGGTTAATTATGTTGAGGAACTGTAGGAACTCTCACACAATGACGAATAAGTCCTTTTGTGATTAATGGGATTTAATTTCTTCTTTTCTTTTCTTTCTGTGGCAATCCACAAATTCAATTAACAACAATAATAATAATAATAATATAGTCCGTGAAAACACAGTAGTATATAATAATAATAATAATAATAATGGTGGTTATCCACATAAATGTCCGTGAAATCACAGTAAAAATCAATTTCAAATATCAGTTAATAAGTTTCGTTAGGAAATCCTAAATAGAGGTCCTTCCTCTTAGAAAGCCAAAATTCGAATCCTTTTACTTTTCACAAAGAAAAGTTTCGTCTACCCGGGACGAGGGTGACAGACAAGCCACGTGACCAGTTTAATGCGATTAGCGATTAATTGCGCAATGTGTGAATTGCAGACACGCTAAACATGCCATGATACCCTGGCGTTTTTATAACATTTATCTATGACAGATAGACAAAGAATGTATCACGTGGCTGACACGAAATGTGGAAAGAAAGAAAGTATGAATAAAGAAATGCTTATTTATTGCATCATATAAAATATCAATATTCCTTTCCGAATTTAATTATAGAAAAACAAATAATTGTAACAGTTTAAAGTACAAAGCTACTGGTAAATTATGAGAAATATTTTACCGGTGTAGCAGTTCCGCTAAGCATTGGACCACTTAAGCTCTACCAAGATAGCCAAGGTACCTTAATGAAACACAAGGAAAACTTGGTCATCTCCGTGAAAGGCTATGAGGACCGAAAAGTAGTGGAACCATTACATGAATTTTACCTTAAGATAGCAATCTAGTTTTTGTGCACAGCAATCCATCATAGTACGGAAAATATGTGTGCAAAGTTAAATAAATCCGCATTGATTTTTTTCTCTAAACCGCCAAGTATGACATTGACAATTGAGCTAGCAAACTGGTTCTTGTGCTTGACATTCCATCATAAAAAGGCAAATATGTGAACCATATAATAAAAAACAATTGGTCCTTTGTCAATTTTGAGCCTAGACAGTCAAATTGGCATTTATGTTTTATCTTTGTCTGCCAAGTATGACTTTGACCTTTCAGTTAAATTCAAGCTCTTATTTGCAGCACTTCGTCTTAATAAGGCAAACATTAATGTCAAACAATTTGAATATCATTTGGGATATTATCAGGTTAAAGTCAGTACACATTTAGGGATGGACTGATGGACGGACAAAGTGACTCCTTTATAGCGCCCGTATCCCTACCATCGAGAATAATAAATGTAAAGGCAATAGACTTGAAAAGACAACGGCTGTGTTTTATTACTTTATTTCATTTCATTTTTTTTTTCAGAATATACTATGAAATATTACTGCAATGTAAACAGGAATAATAATAATAATAAAAACAATATATTAAAAAGACAGTAATAATTTAGCTATGATGTAAATAAATTAATGTAGTTTTGTTGCTTCAAATAGCTTGTGAGTCTTCTTGTTACATTCAGATGTCGATTTATGAATCTAGCTAGGTACCAATTTAAACATGTATGCTAATTTGCATTATTCAGTAAAATATATAACTAAACTTTAAAAATAAATTCTTACTTGTACAATAATCAAGTGTATCATAAGCAAACGTGTTAATTTAAGTTTGTGTTTCTAACACTAACACAGTGCCAGAATCATGCACATTCAAAGGTATGTGTCCCCTGTGTCTAAATGCAACACCAATGTTGTATCTGTTTTAATTGCAATTCAACTATTGAAAATGTATCTAATTAAAAATAAATCAACATTGTGCTATTGCAACTCAAATTTGTTCACAATACAGTATCTAATTGCAATATGTATATGGTGATCGTGTCTAATAGCAATATAGATATTGTCAATTCACCCGTGTCTAATGCAATATTGATTTAATCAATTCTTATATCTGTATCGAAATGCGATATTGAGATGGTCACTGTCTCAAATTGTATTATAGATATTGCCACTGTATCTAAATGCAGTATAATATTGTCTCTGCATCTACTTGAAATATAGATATGTTTGTTTGTTTGTTGGGTTAAACGTCCAACCGACAATATTTCAGTCATTTGGAAATTATGCCTACTTGAGACAGATATAGTGCTGCCACACTGCAGTATCACGTTGTAGACATGTGGCATGAACCACACCCAGTCACATTATTCTGACACCGGGCCAACCAGTCCCGGAACTACCCTTATCAAGCAAAGTAGATATACCAGTACCATGTTTAAGACTTTGGTATGTCGCGGCCAGGGATCGATCCCAAAACCTCCCTTTCCGAGGCGGACGCTCTAACCACTAGGCTACCGCGAACGGTAGATATAGATATGGTAACTGCATCTAATTATCTATATTGAAACCATATCTGATTAAAATATTAACATGGTCACTGTATATAATCGAAATACTCGTTTAAATATGGCCACTTTATCTAATTGCAATATAAATATTGTCACTGTATCTAACTGCAATATAAATATTGCCACTGTATCTAACTGCAATATAAATATTGCCACTGTATCTAACTGCAATATGAATATTGTCACTGTATCTAATTCCAATATAAATATTGTCACTGTATCCAGTTGCAATATAAATATTGTCACTGTATCTAATTGCAATATAAATATTGCCACTGTATCTAACTGCAATATAAATATTGTCATTGTATGTAATTGCAATGTAAATATTGTCACTGTATTTAATTGCAATATAAATATTGTCACTGTATCTGATTGCAATATAAATATTGTCACTGTATCTAATTCCAATATAAATATTGTCACTGTATCCAGTTGCAATATAAATATTGTCACTGTATCTTATTGCAATATAAATATTGTCACTGTATCTAATTGCAATATAAATATTGTCACTGTATCTTATTCCAATATAAATATTGTCACTGTATCTGATTGCAATATAAATATTGTCACTGTATCTAATTCCAATATAAATATTGTCATTGTATCCAGTTGCAATATAAATATTGTCACTGTATCTTATTCCAATATAAATATTGTCACTGTATCTGATTGCAATATAAATATTGTCACTGTATCTAATTCCAATATAAATATTGTCACTGTATCTAGATTGCAATATAAATATTGTCACTGTATCTTATTCCAATATAAATATTGTCCTTGTATCTAATTGCAATATAAATATTGTCATTGTATCTAATTCCAATATAAATATTGTCATTGTATCTAATTCCAATATAAATATTGTCACTGTATTTAATTGCAATATAAAATATGGTCACTGTGTCTAATTGCAATATAGATATTGTTACTGTAACTAATTGCAATATAAATATGGTCACTGTATCTAATCGCAATATAACATCATAACTGTGTCTTTTTGCAACACAATACTGACGCAATTAGCACATTGACATGCTCGTAAATATAGTGTCTGTGTCTAATTGCACTAATCTAATATAATTATTGTCACTGTGTCTTATTGCAAAACATATGTAATATTGTCTATTTGGCACACAAGTATGATACTTGTGTCCATCACAGATATAACATTCATTAATTGAAACATTGTCAAAATTGCAAAAAGGGAAAAGGCCAGTCTGCAACGCAAATATGGCCACCGTGTGCAACTGCAAACAACAACAGCAAATGGTCCCTTTGTTTAATTGCAATCATAGAATATGGCCAATTTGTCTAATTATAACACTAATATGACCCTTGTGCCTAATTCCAAACTATTTCTTACTGCAACAACTTAATGGCCCTGCGTCTAATTGCAACACTCCAGGCATAAGTGAAACTAAGCCTGGCCTTGAAAAGTTAAAACATCAGATAAGAAAATGAAGACCGTCTTACAATATCTTTGAATCATTATTGACAGTTGTTTTAGGACAAGACAAGAAAACTGGTAAGACTTTATCGATGTGTGTCTGTACCAGTCTGTCCCAAAGAGTCTTGTCCGCACTAAAACAAACAAGACAACGGCAAACATGTCTAGAAGGTCAAGAACATTTCTCATTTACTTAGATGAACGACGATAAAAAGTTTAAGATATATAACTTTAAAATTAAGCATTACACCATTTACAACATATATCTATATTATGATAGATCATCCTTGCCTCACAGAAAATTTATTCAAAGATTTATTAATATCATCATCATCATCTTGTTATAAATGTATACGATTTAATTCCTATGTTTGTTTGTTGGGTTTAACGTCCCACCGACAGTATTTTAGTCATTTGGTGACGATGTCTACTTGATACAGATATAGTGCTGCCACACTGTAGTATCACGCCGTAGACATATGACATGATACCACACTCAGCCACATTATCCTGACACCGGGAAAACCAGTCCTGCAACTACCCTTATATGCTGAGCACCAAGCAAAGGAGCTATACCAGTACCATTTTTACGACCTTTGTTTGTCGCGGCCGGGGATTGAACCCACGACCTCTCTATTCCGGGGCGGACGCTCTGACCACTCGGCCATCGTAACCGGTTATAATCCTTTTAAAAATAAATGAGATACAGGTTGAAATTAAGCTATATTTCAATAAGTAATCGAATGTCGTAACAAGATAAAGTTTCAAATTAAGCTATATTTCATTACGTAATCGAGTGTCGTAACAAGTTATAGTTTCAAATAACTAATCAATATAATCGAGTGTCTAACAGTTTAGTTTGAAATTAAGCTATATTTCAATACGTAATCGAGTGTCGTAACAAGTTATAGTTTCAAATTAAGCTATATTTCAATACGTAATCGAGTGTCGTAACAAGTTATAGTTTCAAATTAAGCTATATTTCAATACGTAATCGAATGTCGTAACAAGTTATAGTTTCAAATTAAGCTATATTTCAATACGTAATCGAATGTCGTAACAAGTTATAGTTTCAAATTGCTAAAGAAAACAAGAAAACATTATTTCTCTTTTGAAGATTAAACTATTTGAAGATAGAAGTTGTTTCTTTTATCCAAAATAAAACGTTTTAGTTGTTTATGATAAATTGCAATGCGTATTTCAATATAAAGCTGTATAACGTTTCATCCTTTCTTCCCGAGCTTCATTGAAATGTATACGAAACGCTTTAGTTATAATGAAATCAGATACAGTAGATACTAAAAGATATAAGGAGAGTTTGGAATACGTATGTTTATTTTATGTAAATGACAGTTGATTTGCCTTGAAACATGCTTAAGCTCTAATACCCGAACGCAGTATTCTCAGTTGTTTTTCTTTTTTAACCTATGAATTCTTATCAACTTAAAGATATAACTCAAATAAATACGAATCAAAATTACATATTTCAGTTGTAATATCTGAAAACATCTTTTCAATGAATTTTTCCGTATTATGATATAACATTCGTATTATGTTGCCATATTTAATTATTAACCATTGATGTGATAGCGCGCACTAGTACTAATGAATAATGAAACAAAATATTTCATATATAATCATTTGTGCTAAATAGCTTGAGGTTGAAATAGAGGTGTGGTGTCATGCCACATGTCTACGGTGTGATACTGCAGTGTGGCAGCACTGTATCTGTCTCAAGTAGACATCGTCTCCAAATGACTGAAATACTGTCGGTGGGACATTAAACCCAACAAACAAACAAATAGAGGTTATTTCCCGATAGTGAACAATGTAACCATGGTGACATAGAAGCAATAACGATATAAATATAACGCATGACCTTTTAAATTGTGGATACGTTACGTGATAATCCAAATCATGTAAATTCTTTATATTTAATGGTAAAAACCTACACCAGAACCAAACATTTTTGTTCATGTTAGTATAATCTTACTTGATATACAATATGGTTCCGGAAGGGACTTCGGATTTTTCATGTGAGGAAGCCCTTCAGCTGGCCTGCGGTAGGTCGGTGGTTCTACCCGGGTACCTCTGTGTACTCGGGGTCTTTCTCCACCTGTAATTAGCTGGACGTCGCTATATGATTGAAATACTATCGCAGCAACGGTAAACCCCAATACAACAACAACAACAACATACTTCAGTTCCTTTATTTAAGCTGGTGATAGCGTAGACCCACGATAATTTGTCCTCACAGGATGCTAAAATAGGAGAAACCGCGAACTCCTACACTTTTGGTGGTATTATGTAATTTATGTTTGCCATTATTGCTGGTCAAAATGGTAAATATAGTTGATGCGACAAATATTTCGAATCGCTTTATTTATCTACAGATACATTCAGGAGTATGAAGCAGAACTAGGTAAATTAGACAGGAGTATTCTGGTAAGCGTTAGATACGGTATCTGTTTTTCTTCCTGAGCAAACATCTAGCGGAATAGCAGCATGTTGTGCTAGAAATGTTTCTCGATCCGAATTCTATTGATGCTACCCTGTAGTATCTCGGCTCCTTTGTCTGACAATGGACTTAATCATTAGTGTCTACTCGGCAAACAAATTTGTTCTAATAAAGTCGCCAAACCTGGAATATTTTCTTTTCCAAGCGTTATTAGATTGTCGCGAAATCCAATGACCACGAATCACCAGGAGTTAATAGGCACTGTAAACTGCGTATATACCGACATCCGCTCACACAGCGGTTCTCGTACGAAGAGGACAGCGGCAATGGAATATTGGGTAAAAAACAGAACGTGAAGTGATTTAAACGATCGAAGAGGAGAATATGGGTGTTGACATTAGACTGGTTGTGAACATCTGGCATGACACTTTGATTGAGTAATGAACAGATTGATTTGACAATCATGCATCTATACGGGATATGTGATAAGTTAATGTGCTTCGTTGCAGTCTATATATATATTGATATTTGATGTGGTTTTATCCATATTTAGATATAAAGCGCAATGGATAACATAACATTCTTTAATGAGACGTCACTGAATGTGACGTCGGAGACGTCACAGAATGTGACGCCGGAGACGTCACAGAATGTGTCGCTCGAAACATCACTAAATGTGACTCTTGCTAGCTTTACAGAAATCGAAAACGCCACGATTTGGACAACGCCTTTGACGACCTTGACAGCAGTGGACTTGGTCAACTCATCTGAAATACTGTTGGATAATATTTCTGACACAGTGACTAATTTCACAAATATATCCAGTTCTCAACTGGCCGATGAAAACATCGAGGATTGTAACGACTGGGTAGCTGCACAGCATGCCATCTTTCAACTAGCCAACCTTTGTATGCTCATATCTTCCTTACACCTAGTAACTTTAGACATCATTTTTTCTTCCTTCGATTAATGCTGAATTTCGGATACCTGTTGGTCGTCATATGGGGAGCTTTGTTTGTTTGTATGCTAGATATACTGGCATGGAATGCAGCGTTTTTGTTTGTAAATTCGGTACACCTGGCATATCTGTGTTACTCGGTGGTCCCGGATCGATTTTCAAAAACTCTCGAGGATATGTACTCCCATACCTTTAAACCATTAAAGATAACAAGAAACCAGTTTCGTTCCGTCGCAGAGTTTGGGAGTATTTTGTTACTAGCTAAAGGTGCTGTATATGCAAAACAAGGTCAAAACAAAACTGGCCAAAGATTAACGATATTACTAAAAGGCAGGTAAGTTTTATCATCCGTTTTATTATCTTTTTTGTCGTTGTTTAAATGCATCTCATGTTCAAAGTGGCTTTTTGTGGACACTGTAAACATTCCATCTGCCATTTCAATCAAAGCTCATTCATAATGAAAATTATAAGCAATGTTATCAAACTGATACTAGTCCAGCATGCATTTCTGGTTCCGCAAGTCTTTAAAAATGTCCAGTGTACTTGAGTACACATTGTATTTTCATCAGCAAACAGTTTACCGCTCAGTAATAAACATTCAATGCAAGTTACATGTATAATTGGTTACTTCATAATTGGATGAATCAAAACCATTTCATAATATTCAGAAATCTATTTCTTAGATAAAGATGTCTGTACTTATTTGACTGTATATGATATCATAAAAGATTATTGATACGACTATATAAACGCGAACTAGTTTTATCAATTCATGAAAGGCTTTTCAATATAATTAACGGTTTGGGGTCTTAAAAACAATAGTGAGTAATCGTAAACTACTTGAACACGTTTTAATTGCAGAAATTTAAAGCACTGTTTACTTCATCTTCCTTGTTGGTTGATAAGAGCAGTGCATCTCGCACGTGTACACGTGTACATGCGCTGTGCATTGCTTTATGATCTCCTCATCTCTAACAAAAACAAGTCAATAAGAAGGTGGCCATTCTAATAGGACCTAATTCAATTCAGATCTCGCCTCCACGCATGCCGCCCTCGTAAAATGATCATTACCAATTATTTTTTTCACAGAGAAATTACGGCTTTCTGTAAGGGTCATTTATGACAATAGGATTTCAATTATATATGACACTAGTTTAAATTTACTTCCCGGTGGATGATACAAGCGCCAACGATTTGATTGTCTGAAGGAAAACCTATAATTGGCAAACACCAATGTCTTCCGATTAGAACCATGGTCTACACAGATACAAGAATCGTGTTACTTGTATCGACAGTGTAACAAGATGTGACAGGCGAAACATATTCTAATACGTTTTAGTGAAAGTCGAGGATTATACCCGTGCGTTTTGGTGGATAAACTGAAATGACAAAAAAGTAAATAAAAAAATAATGAAAAAGAAATAAATATATATATAAAGGAAAACGAACAATAAAGGAAAGAGGTTTAGAAATTTTTATACATATACGCATTAACAAACAAGAAGATAAATATTTAGAGAGAGAGAGAGAGAGAGATTGACTAACTCCTAATTTCATAAAACAACGCATTCTAGATAAGGATGTATCTTCGGTAATATCCTGTTCATGTTGGTACAATATGTATTTATGCTTTATCATTATATTTATTCTTCAGTTGCGGTGTGTGTATTTTACTTTTAGAAACACATGTGTGATAATAAACATTCCATAGATTCAAACGTCGTAAAATACTCAGTGCAGCAGGATGTCTGTTATATCAAGTTCTCATGATGTCTTAAAGTAAAAAATCAATCAAATTTAGTATCGAATCATGCAGTTTCGTGGCAAATTTTCAAATATTCGGTTTTTAATCCGATCCACTTGTAAACCTGCCAAGGCAACACACTAAGAATCAAACTGTCTGACAGTTCGCGAAAGAGAATGGATGAATCGCTTAAAATAAACGTTAAGAAGCTTAGGTTGATGTACCAGGAAAATCATTTTTAAAAGTGTGGATTTAATCGTGCCTAAGTCGGTTTTATGTATTGACAATTATCTCAGAGAAAAAGAGTAGAGCTTAAACACACAGATGTAAAAATGTAAGGGCTAAATTGCCATAAAAATCAAGAACTCCAATGTAAATAAGAACATGATTTATTTTTGTGCTATCTTTGGTTAAAACTTTATTAATTCACATAATGTAGATATATATAATATACATCACTATAACAAATACATTACTTATGAATTGAAAACAAGTATATTTAAATTTATATGAATTCCTTCCATGTTTGATGAATAAGTATAGCAGATAAATTTACATGACGATGGCAACATAATAGATGGTGCATCATTAGATGTGCTATCCTTGAAAATGGGAAGCGTGACATGGTTCTTAAAATTATCTTGTTTTGCATAATTTTGTACATCTTAACCCTTTCCCTCATATAGACTCGTTTTGACGCCCTCAATAGGTACCACATAAAGCCTGATCTGCAAAAAACCACAGTTAAACCTTACCAAATTTAATTACAAAATCCTCATTTCCAGACCACTGAGGAGCAGCGAACAGGATAAAACCTGATCAGCCTGCGAGTTACTCGCAGGCTGATCTGGTTTTATGCTGTTCGCATAGGTCTTTTCATGGTGTCCTCTATGAAGGAAAGGGTTAAATACTTTTTTTTGTCCAATAGCTAAACATAATGTTTACTGTGCTTGTCGTGAACAATTATGTGTTTTACCTATTGTCGAAATAATTCTATCCAGTCTATTTTAACTTCAGTAATTCCGCCTGTCACTTAAACTATAACTATTTATAAATGAACTAAAAAATAAACACTCCCAGAAAAAAGAAATCTTAATATAATTATGTATTATACATGTCGTGACTTTTCTTTCTTTGTCAAAATTAAGATTTTTTTTCGTTGAAAACAGGCTAACATCTCATGTTGCACTGTCTTAGCTTTTATGTTTCCCGCTCGTTTGACTAAGCCAGGACTCGGCCTGTTATAATGGACTACATACGGTATCATTCCATTATCGATCTGTTATAATACTAGACTACATACGGTATCATTCCATTATCGATCTGTTATAATGGACTACATACGGTATCATTCCATTATCGATCTGTTATAATAATAGACTACATACGGTATCATTCCATTATCGATCTGTTATAATGGACTACATACGGTATCATTCCATTACCGATCTGTTATAATGGACTACATACGGTATCATTCCATTATCGATCTGTTATAATGGACTACATACGGTATCATTCCATTATCGATCTGTTATAATGGACAACATATGGTATCATTCCATTATCGATCTGTTATAATAGACTACATACGGCATCATTCCATTATCGATTTGTTATAATGGACAACATACGGTATCATTCCATTATCGATGTGTATTACATCTCGGTAGGACACTTCTTCAGAGGTAAAGCTGCCTCAAATGACCATCTATACCTTCTGTTGCATTGATTATTACCAAATATCCACTCATTATCAAATGACATGACATTAACAACTTTGAAATGCCAAGCAACATCTGCGACTTGAGATAAAATGGGTTTATTGTCATGCAAATGTTATCTGGTGGGCGAGGTATGGTTTAGAAGAAATATTTGTGTAAATTATATTGACAGCAATATACACATGCAATACAATAGAAACCAACAAAAAACAACATGTCCTTATGCTGAGCAATCATTAATGTGGAGTATTCTTTTCTGATACACGATTAAAGATTTGTTTTTAAGATTTTATCATAGTTCAAACCTGACTGATAAATTCGTCTTAAAAAACATCGACTAGTCTTTGATAATAAATAGTTTCCTAAATACAGATCGTAAAAGGATTTATCAAAACATATGTTATTCTCTTTAAATTCACCACACTGAATCGAAAAGTATTTGATATAACGATTATAAAATATTACATATAAAACATGCATTTAAACAAAACAATTTATTTTAAAAAAAAAAATTTAAAAAATTTTCCTTTATTTTTAAATTTTCCTTTATTTAATAACATTTTATATTAAAACATTAAAAAAAAAGTAGGAAAAAATGTCATTTTAAGTCATATCGGGAGAAAACAATATTTTCACCCGATAACTCAAAAAGGGTATTACACAAAACTAAAATTATCCTCTATAATTACATTATCGTTATGGTCCAAGTTACGTGCAATTTCTAACGTCACAAAACCCTTTACTTCATAAATATCCATGTAAAAATCTATGACTTCATAAATATTAATTAACTGAACTTTGAATGTTATATGAAACAGTGGATTCGTTGCCATTTAGACTGTGTAGAATCTAAATTAAAATTGTGTATGAGGAAACAGAAGAAACCCTGATTAGACAGTTTCTCCGAAACTGCTCTGTTTGAAATTACGCCAAAATGAATCCGTATGAAGAAAGGGTTTATATTAGCTAATGACAGGGTAATATACTATGGAATCATGCCACTTTTCTATGGCGTTATATCCCATTGCGGCAGTACTATATATGTCTTAAATTGCCAAATGACCCTAAGCAAACAAACACATTTTTACAGCATTATTCGGAAATCTTTGAAGTGGTAAAGCCCATGGTATGATAATAATACGTATGAACGAAATGGCTTTATCTTAAATACTCGAATCGTAATCTCGTCCCAAGTGTATTCATGCCAAATTACATTTTTCACAATCAGTCATTGATATGCCTCAGAGAGATTATAGACGACAGTCGTTGGACAAACTAATGCATCAATGTTAAGGCGAAAATGGATTAATCACTTCCTTCTTTTTTCTTTGTTTGTTTTCATTTCCTTGATTTTTTTATATTGCTTAAAACTTGAGGGTATTCAGGACACTCTACCAAAAGATAATGAAATTTCTGAAATTGGAACCGGGGAAAACTTGATTTTTTTTTTATTCTTTCATATCTTGATTAAACTTTTGGAGCAACATTTGTTTATTTTATTTCTGTCCTTAATAATTTGAAAGAACCTAGAAGAAATAAGTCTCTTCACATTTTGTATTCTTGGCATTTCTCAAGCTGTCCTTTTATATTAAGAAATATAATAAACTCGATTTTAAAATAATTTTATTTCATCAGTTCTAGTTCTGGAAAGAGTAAGGTTTCATTTGTAACACAGTTTTTGTCCAATCGATCTCGCATAGCATTCTTTAAAAAAGGAGTGATGTCTTTTTCTTTCTCACTGTAACAGAATTTCAAGCAAAGACAAGGGACAAAACACCTACTGGAAATTGATTCCCAGTGCAGCGTTTATATTTTTTTCTTTTTGACACTTTTGTTTACACATTGAAATCTAATCGAATGCAATGTGCTTGAAATTACAAAAGAGAGCGTGCGTGTCATTTTACAGTAATTAAACTTCTGCTTTGACGAACGAGCTTCTCTTGTTATATTTAATGGTATCCATGCCATCGGCTACAGAGATTGTTTTTAACATCCGTTCTTCATTCATTTATAAGGACGTGTACAATAAGCAGAATCTTGTGTAGTCAGCAAGAAGACACTGTGTCCTGCTGTATTGTAAATTACAAGAAAACCTGGATTGAAATTATAACAAGCTTGATTTTGGATTGCTTTGGTTCTACGACCCTTCAAAAGTCCTTGAATCATCAGTTAAATGTTGGAGTAAAAAGCAACACAACGTTTTAAAAAGGATCAAGTAGAGTAAAACCGTTGCATGTCTATATCATTCGATTATTTATTCATTAAAACGGGGCTTATCGTTTTAAGTTTTTAATTATGTTTAATTAGCAGTACATAAATAAATCACGTATTTTAAGTAATTAAGGAAGAGATAACAATAACTGGAAAATACTTTTAAGGCATATCGCTTTGAACCAAATTGAATTTTTACAGTAATACGATGTACATATGAAGAATACACCCCACATTCATGTTAACCGTAGAGTGATTTGAGAGACCTGGAATTTCAGGACTGGTTGACCCTTGGCAGGATGATCATATTGTCTGTGTTGCCATGTTGCTTGTCTCACGGTGTGGAACAGCATTGAAGCGGGGCCATATTGCTCGTGTAGCAAAAACGAAACCGGGTACCAGGCAGTGTGGTGGGTGGTTTTTTTTTTTTTTTTTTTTGGCTCTTGCTTTTTTGTGATTTTTTCAACAAGAGCTAGAACTTATAGACGTAAGTTTTTTTATTATTTCAAAATTTGAAGATATTGTTTCTTTGGACTTAAATCAATTTTGCTTAAGTTTTGATTTGCAAGTATCGTATTTGCCTTTTTCAAAATTCATCTGCATGTAAGGTGTTCAAATCTTAGTTACCTGTGTTTACATACGCCTTGAGGGTCATTTTACCTGGATTAAATGTCCTTGTTTTTGACCAGTGGTTATAAGTTTATAGTAGCCAGTTTGAATATGATAAAGGCGAAACTGATTTGAAATCAATTATGAAATCTTTCATGCAATACTGTTCATATTGGAAACTTGATATTAATAAAGATAAAACTAAAATTTTGGTTTTTGGCGGGAAAAATATAAAAGATAGGAAAATTGTTATTGATGATCATAAGTTTGAAATAGTTAGAAATTTCAAATTTTTAGGTGTTATTCTTTCTGAAATCAGAAGTATGACTAAAGCAAAAAAGCACGCCGTTGACCCAGCTCGTAAAGCTCTTTATATAGGAAAGTAAGAAACTTAGATTTACCCATTGATTGTCAGCTTCAATTATTTGATAGTTTGATTTTACCAATATTAACTTATGGCTGCGAGGTTTGGGGGTATGGAGACCTCTCTGAAATTGAGAGAGTGCACACTGATTTTTCAAAACATATTCTTAATGTTAAAAAAGTACCCCGAACTCAATGTTATATGGAGACCTCGGCAGATTTCCATTAACGATATATATATAAAAAACAACGAATAATTGGTTTTTGGTTTGGTCTTGTTACGAACAAAGACAAACCATCTTCAAAAATGTTTCATATTATTCTTAATTATTATGTTGAGAATAAATGGCTTAAAATGTTAAATTTTTTTTTGACGAAACTGGTCGTAGTTATATATGGCTTAATCAGTATTATTCAGAGTCTAAATCAAATCTTTTAAGAAAGATTGAAGAATGTTTGAAATGTCAATTCATACAAAAATGGAAAAGTGATATATTCCAATCGTCTAAATGCCTAAATTATCGTTTATATAAAACTGAATTTTGTTTAGAAAAGTACTTATCATCATTACCAACCTCTTTAGCTAAACATGTTATAAATTTTCGATTGAATAATACTCATCTTCCAGTTGAAAAAGGGAGATGGCTCGGAATTGATAGAGATTTAAGAAAGTGTAATCTTTGTGATTCGAGAGAAGTTGGGGATGAGTTCCACTACATTCTTACCTGCACTTATTTTAATGACGCTAGACGGAAATATCTACCTAAAATAAGGCAACGAAATATAGTTAACTTTGAATATATAATGAACACGAATAGTTATAAAAAGCTTTTGAACCTAAGCAAATTTATCCAATTTGTACTTAATTACACACGCTCTCCATCGGCAAATTCTGAGCTTTGTATTGTTACACGCTTCCATTATATGCTTTTGAAATCTAAATATTCTCGTAATAATTTTTTGTAGATTTATCGGGAATTTTCTCTGTGTCTGTCTGGATGTGTGCGTACTAGCGAATGTTTGCATGTGTGTGTGTGTGTTTCTTTAAATTTTGAATTCTATAATTTTGACCCATCTGCTCACTGCCTGGTTCCTTACATTATCTTATTGTGTTAACATTGGTGTTACCTCATATCACATTGTATGTGCTGAGTGATTTAATAAAGTCTAAGTCTAATTCTAGACGTCCCCCCTCCGAGAAATACCAATCAAACAAACAAACAAAAATAAACACATACCCCCTCCCACCAACAAATAATAAACAAGCAAGAAAGCAATAAAAATGGCCAACATTACAAAATTAGACCTTCACGGAATACTTCATCATGACATAAGCAATGGAAACGTGACTTAACTGTCGGTGACACGTTATACACAAGCAAATGACCTCACTAATGATCTATATCTATTTAATTACAGGAAATATTATGTAGGTTGATTTTAAAAACAAACATACCATTTTCATATAAAATGTAGAAAAAAATAAGTTACAGCGAACAACTATATCTGGATAAACTTTTTATTTTTATATTCTTGCCATTCACCTTTTAAGAGTTCATGTAATATGCCAATTCTGTGAATCTCGGGGATAACTGTACGTGTCATCTGGACATATGGTGTTAACCCTGCGCTCGGCTTCGCATCTTTGACTACCATATTAGAAATGAACTACAAGTTCATATATATTTACATCTGAAATGTACATGTGTTCGGCTGTTTGGATTAAATATTTTCTGACAAAGTTAAATTAAAATAGAATAACTACAATGTTCCAAGAACTGATGGAAAATTGCAAGTCTCGAAATACCGAGAATATCTTCACTCTCTTCACGCTGAATCACCACGAAATAATACACGATGTTCGGAGAATCGCTCTGCGGATCATCAGAAGTTATAAATCTGTTCAAAGTCTTCTTTCTTCAGATTTTCAGATGTAAACGACACATATATTTCGTATGTATACACCTTATATATCAGCCGATATGCACTTTCTTTTAAGATTTTATTTCACTTTTATACGTAATAGATTTATATTTTCCGAAGACAGACGGAAATTTTTCGTAGTTAGCACATTCTGATTTTATACGAACGCATCCGAGTTATAACGGTGGTGCTGTGGAATTTTTATATTCATTGACATCCGGGCTATCGATCATGGTAGTACATGTAGTGAAATTGAACGGTATTTTTCTATTTGAGCATTTTTTCTATGCCTTTGTTTGTGAAATTACTCTTAAAAATGAGCAATATTACCATTTTAATGTAAATGATAGTATTACTTTCTCCAGTTGCTAGCAACTGAGAGGTCATTAGTGATAATAAATTGTTTATGCCTTGTAAATTGCAAATGCAGAAAATATATGACCTTTAAGAAATTCTATGCATATAAACAGAACGTTAACTACAAAAAACAAAACATTGCTGAAACAATGTCAAACCTCAAAAATAATTATAATTAAATTACATTTTGTTGGAACATGTTACGAATTATCTAATGCAAAATGTTGCAGATAACAAATCATCACTTACAACAATCCAGAATTTTAATCGGGGATCAAGAAAAAAAATATTACGAAATAATATTTTAATGTTTGCATTTTGTGCTACACGAACACGTTGATAAATGGATTATGTTAGGATTAAAATTTCTGAAGCTTAAACCCTTTAACAAGCACTGGATCAGCGTTAGGTTCATGTCAATCTGGATTCACACTGATGAGTGAGAACCAGCGGCTTTTGAATATTAGATCAGTCCTGTGAGATTTTCACCCCGCAACATCATCTAGTTTACATTAACAGAGAATTCTAATCAGATAAACATGTTTTCATTTCTCCTTTTTAGTAGAACATACCACTCACTGGGGATAATGCAAACGCTCCAACTAGAGAAAACAAGCGGTAATAATAATATGCATCCTCCTCTGCATTTCAAAACCTCCTTAGTTATCATCGTTATCACCACCACCGACACCATCATCATCACAACCATCATCATCATCATCATCATCATAATCATCACAACCACTACCCCATCAAATTCCCACACCACCTCAACATCATCATCATCAATATTGCCATCAACACCAGCAACGACAACAACTCCGAAAACTACAGCTTATCACTTGTCGAAGACGCCGTGCAGGACATTTTTAGCTGAATTCAATCTGTTTTTTATTGTCTGAGACCCAGCGCATGAATCACGCCTTCAATGAAAAAAAAGCCAGACAGCTTGTACATGATCATTTTTTACATGCAATTTTGTAGCCTAAAATAATTGTGCCTCTTTAAAGTCTAATTATTTTTCCTGGAGAACTTGCGGGTTCTCACGACTCTCAGTCCACTAGGTATATAAACGACCACGATATTAAGTTAACTCTGTAAGAATAGTTTGCGTTGCTAGGCACTCTGCCGCTAAAATTACCAGATTATCAGACGCAAGCTCTTACGCAGGTAGAAGCTTTCGAAATTGATTCTAGACGCGTTAAGGCGATACTGTTGTTTACAGACTTGAAATATAGCGCAATTTTCTATGGCCGCATCTGTGTTTTTTAATTTTAAGTGGCTTGTGCAGCAGCCATTTTAATGCGTGGTTATATTTTGATAATTGCCAGTGTCATATGAGTCTCTTAACTTGACATTGTGATTTATTTTTCTAAGTCGTCAAAGTTCGTTAAATCGATTTAGCATTTCTTTTAGACACTTTACGTAAATAATCATCTCGTAATGCAAGGCAAGGAAGGTCATGGCAAAATCTGTTGACATATTCATACAATGGTACTTGATAAGAAAATGTTATAAAGAAAGTGGTTATTTCCTGGGTTAAGAGAGAGAGAGAGAGAGAAGAGAAAGAGAGGGAGGGTGATAACGACTAAGGTTTCTCTGTAAAACAGCAAAACAAATTAATAAAGGAAAATATAAAAAGAAATAAACAATCGCGTAAAGGCTTTCGTATTGTCAACTTATACGTAAAAAGTGGTGTTATTAAAACATTAATTAGATCAAATCTATTCCTCACAAGACTGAGGACAAACCACGCCTGTTGTACCTTATGTTATTTTTATTATGAAAAAAGTACATCATACGGTTAAGGAGAATACCCTGTCAATACATATCTTAAAAAACAATTTTTATGAGCCAGAATTGGTAATTTCGTACCAATTTTCGTCGATATTTCACGTCATTTCTTTCTCAGATTGCCCCTTCCTTCAAGATAAATTCCCTGTAATGGTTCCGCTACATTTCGGACCTTATGGCCTTTCACAGAGATAACCAAGGTTTCCTTATGTTTCATTAGGGTACCTTGGTTATCATGGTAGAGGTGAAGTGGTCCAAGACGTATCGGAACCATTACAGGGACTTACCTTAAACTCGTATTTTCTTAAGGGATAAAATAAAAGTAGAACATCAAAAATGCACCAATTTTTTATTGCTGAAATAGGCGTCATAACATTTCTAAAAAAATCTATAAATTTATAAATTTATAAATTCCTTGAGTAGATATATATTATGTTTTATGTCATGACTTTCGCAATGTCATAATATTCTCCTTCATTCAGTTGTGGAAACCGAATCGATAATCCTTTGTGATATTAAAAACACACCAAACGTATCATGTGATTACAAAAAAAAAGATAAATGACCTGTGTAATACTGAATTCTAAGTGCATTAGTATGATCATAGTTAATGAACTTTCTACGGAATTCATTAAATAATTATGCGAAATCAGCTGTTTTTATTGGTGAAATTTCGTTTGGGAATTGTGTATTTCGGATATCCTAAAACAGCACCCCAGTCTGTAAATAATTTATCGTACTCTACACACTTATTTGCTGTTATAGATAATTTAAAATAAAAACAGAAACATAGAATTAAATTTTTATTTTAATGTCTGTGTCTGCTTACTAATATACATTCTTATTATAAATTACAATCATAATGTGCGATAAGACAGTGTGCATAATCAGTGTGTCTGTTACTGACACACTGCCACCTAATTAGTTGTACACGACATTCATGTACTCTTAAAACGATAACTATGCACAACATTAGACAATCAGATGATAACCCGCTTATCTATCTAAATCGAGATAGTGTTATCAAATAAAAGACACATAATGTATCTTGGTAAGGTATTAAGAGGATATGGAATATTTTTTTATATATTGCGTGCACACGCGATATATAAAATGTATGCCTTTCATGTCCTTACCTTTCTATGCCACCGTTCGAATAAGATGTATATTCTGATAAACTTGATTAATGACACAACATTCCTGATAACTAATTAGGTTTATTTACGTGTTTTACCGAATGAAAAATGTAACATCTAACCATTTAAATATAAACATTCGTTCAGCCATATTTATTTCTGCTTTGGCTTTTTGTAAATGCCGTGCAATTAACAGTGTTCTTTCTTACTGTAATAAGGGCTGATCAAGAGAGAATTTACCAGGTGGAAATCAACTCATCGTGCTTTCGTGAAATCTATCTGATCGTTTTTCTTGTTTGTATATATAAACGATAGGTACAAACACAGAACGGATTTCCAGGCATGCTTCAAGCTAAACCACGAAGTGAAAGGCATGACATAGCAGTTAATCGCAAGGCATTATCAGGGTAGATATTATATACAAGGCTAGCTTGATATGAAAAATATTTGGCCTTGTGTGCTGGAAAATACATAATGTATACAATTAAAACAGGTATTATATTCAACACGGATAAATATATTAAATTTGAATAAATTTCAGTTATAAGTCAAACCGACTTATATTTTACTTATTTCTTATAAAAAATAATAAGTGTTTTCAGAGATATGGGAAAAGATTTTTTTTTTCAAAACCTGGCACAATAATATGGCGGTATTTATCAAAATGATTGTTTCATTTGACGTTGCATTCTCTGCGATGTTCCGATCGATACTCTCTCTGACAAATAAAGAATATCTTCTTAAGGTGATGTTCAAATATATACAGATAACATCTTAGCTGTGTTAGACGTCTATATTATGTCATGTTTACATTAAAGGTTGCAACAATCATGGTTAATAGCCATATTACAGACACATGCTCCTCTCTTTACTTTCATGTTAGATATAAAGCGATACCTTCTTCACTTATCTTGAAACATAACACGCAATATTCAGCTTCCACGGGAAACTCGAGACTCGCCATAGCAACCAATCTGAATAATAAAGATACATGATATGTTCTATGAAAATTTCAACTGACATATGGGTGAATAGCGAGGGATTCCGAAGTTCAGCTTCTTGATTGTCGGTTAGTCATAAAGATCTGTTCTGTCAATACTGCAATGTTTCTTACTGCAGAACAGTTGTCTGTTGCTCAAACGTAATCTCCGTGGATTATTGACGTTTCTCCTTTTTAAAGCCGGAAAAGAAGATCTGAGGGTTTTTTTTATTAGAAAGAGAATTTAATCATCTTTATCAGCCATGTTTGTATATTTCGGCTGGCTTGCGGTGCGATAGTCGGTGGTTCTACCCGGGTGCCTGCCTGTAGTCGGTGCACGTCTATTTGCTTATTTATTATATGACTGGAATACTGTCGACAGAAGCCTAAACAACATCAACTTCTCAATGCATATCTGACTTTTAATGTATTAACGAATGCGCCATTGAGCTCAAGGAAAAGCATTTTGTTCTTAACTGAGGTTGCATTATATAACACCAACTGGCACATGCAACCGGAAGGAAATAAAAAAACAACAAAAAAAAACAACAACAAAAAACGTTGTTACTCTAAAATCTCTAAGCATAAGAAACAACAAAACAAATTTTTTTTTTATTTTTTGAAAACTAAAGCATGTACTGAAAGTGATATTGCCTCCACTCAGCAGTAAGAACACATAATGAACCTTTTAGCAAAATGGAACACAAAGCACGGTAGTTACATGGTAACGTACACGATTGTCGGGGCGAAGGTTGCGAGTTCGAACCTTCATCATTTGATGTTGTGTGTGTGTGTGTGGGGGGGGGGGGGCATTTGTCATGATCTTCATCGATTCCAAACATAAGAGCAGTCTAGTGAATAGAAGCTAGTCGTGCATTCCAATTCAGGGCGGGATAATAAACATAGTTAAGACAGCGTGAAGATAACTATAGAATATTATTTATGTAAACATTACAACATGCTTACTTCCGAATGTTTTATGAAAAATGGCATGTGCTTGCCTGTATGTATGATTTTCAATGATGCCTAATTGCATTTCTTCTAGACGGTTTTAATGTCAAGTGTGTAATGCTAAATGATATGTACCTACTGACTAATAGTTTGCCAGTATGTTAAGACCCAGGTGCAAACTACCAAATGATACATAACAAATGAGGAGTGCAAGCATACGCATACATATAGCTATGTCTTATTTCTTTTGAGGAGTGTATAGTGCTAAATGATTTCTGTTACCTACCAAAGAAGAAGTGCAAGAACATAAGTTTCTAAAATGTGCAAATTAATGGTAATTGACTGTATTCTTAAAATGACACGTACGTAAACGAAAATAGTTAAAATCATAACTCATATGCAAGTATAATAGAACTTGTCGAAATCAAGTTGACACATAGCACTAGGCATTAAGCATTACACACTAAGAATACTCGAAGCTGGGAACCATACTGAATATTTACATTTTGCTTTTTCATTTTTCTTAATGAAAAGGGATTACTCTAGCATGTACGACAAAGCGTACCATTGCACATGCGTACCAGGACGAATCGTACAAGTTTATAGGACAAACCGTACCAGCAATAGGTCAAATTCAGAAAGAAAAAATATTGTGATGCAACTAATTATAAATTTAATGCATATAAGAAAAAACTTATTGTTCAATTAATTTTCATATTCACCAGTAAGCACAATAGCTCAGTGGTAGTGTCCGTTAAAGGCTATGCGTAATTGCGTGGAATATTAAGAATGATGTCAGCTATAGGACAGAAAGCAATTTTTCGTTTATTTTGTTGAGTGTAACGTCCCAGCGACAGTATTTTAGTCCTTTGGAGACTATGTTCTATAGTGTTGTCAAACTGCAACATCACCTAGTAGACACATGACATGTTACCTTATCCTGACACAGGGCCAACCAGTCCTAAAACTACATTGTATATATGCTGAACACCAAACAGGGAGCTACAAGTACCATGTTTAATGACTATTTTATGTCGCGGTCGGTAATTGAACCCACGACTGAATGCAATGTAACTGGGGGAGGGGTGGGGGTTAAACACTAAGAATAATCTGATGCTTAGTGTTTTTTTTGAAAGTCATAACAAATAATGAGTCATAATTTATTAATGACGAAGAGTTGACTACGAAGAAAAAAAAATACCGAAAAAAGGTAAAATAAAGGAATATAATATATGAATCTGAGAACATGAAACATATTTTCATCGTCATCTATTACTTTTTTAGAGTTGTTTTTGTTGTTGTTGTTGTATTGGGGTTTACCGTCGCTGCGATAGTATTTCAATCATATAGCGACGTCCAGCTAATTACATGTGGAGGAAGACCCCGAGTAAACAGAAGTACCTGGGTAGAACCACCGAATATTTTAGAGGTGTATGAAATTAAAATAGCGAACTATTTCTTCTTCTTCTTCTTCTATAATAATGGCTAGCAATCATTTTCTGATTATTATGGCCATAATCAGACATTGCGATCAAGGATAACCCTCGTGCAGGTTTCTGTTTTTTTGTTGCTTTTTTTTTTGTTTTGTTTTTTTTGTTGTTGTTTTTTTTGCTGAAGAGACAGCATCGGACTAGACAGTGATTGGATACAAGGGTGTCCGCGTGCGATACCCTAGCTCTTCTGCGAAAAGACCCCTCGGTTCCTTTATGTACCCGGTGTATAGCAACGATATACGGGATATAAGTTCCTGGATAGAACCAGTACTGAGTACCCCGAGTTCCCATAGCAACCCCATAGTGTCGAGTGTTAGACAAGGGAGCATCTGGCACCAGTTTTATACGTCTTAGGTTTAACACAGTCACAGGAGGAAGGTATCCCGGTTAAGATTCGAACCCCAGACCACCCGAACGCAAAGCGGAATCTCTGAGCTACTGCGCTTTAATTGGTGATTGGTGAATATGAAAATTAAACCAAATGAAAACGTACGGGTGATTTAGTGAGTGAACAAGAAAATCTGAGCATGGGTGATTTTCCATGCTTATTTCTAAATTAATAATCAATCCTAACACAATATTTTTTTCTTCTAATTAAGTTTGATTCCAGATCAGGTATTTATTTGAGTTGTGGATTAACATAAATTATTTTTCATACTTATATGCATTAAGTTGATAACTACTCCTATCACAATAACTTTTCTTTCGGGATTTGACCTGTTGGTGGTACGCTGGTACGATTCGTCCTGGTACAATGTACGCAACGTTCAATTTGGTTCCCAGCTTCGATTATGTTGAGTGTGTAATGCTTACTGCCTAGTGCTAAGTGTGAACTTCTTTTCGGCAAGTGCTATTATAATTGTAAATGAATTAATTCAATTTTGTAACTCTTTGCGTTTACGTACAAGCCATTTTAAGAACTGCAATCAACTGCCATTAATTTACAAATTTTATAAACATATTTTCTTGCACTTCTTATTCGGAAGTTAACGGATCATTTAGCACTATACACTTCTCAACAGAAATAAGTCAAGACTACATGTTTTCTTGCATTTTTCATTTGTTACGTATCTTTTGACAGTTAGCACCTGGGTTTTAACATAACATTTAGCATTACACACTTGACATTTAAAAAAATCTAACAGAAATGCAAAAAGGCATCTTTGAAAAATATACATACATGCAAGCACATGTCATCTTTCATAAAGCATTCGGAACAATGTATTCTGTAATATTTACATAAATAAACTTCCATGGGTATCAATTAAGATTTTATTCTTTATTGTTTACTGCAATGTGCAGGATCGTCTTTTTTGTAGAAATTGCATGTTCATCTCTTAAATGAATTGCAAAACATCCGCCATATTTAAAGCATGCATTAGACTTATGATCCATGCTTGCGAAAATGCTACATTGGAGTCCCAATGCAGTTCATAATTTCAGGTTTTACGACCACGGGGTTCTTTTGCATGACATAAAACGTCTCAAATTACACGTTTTCCAATCTAGCGTCATGTAAATCGAATCCCACAGGCACAGGTGATTACTAAACCAATATTCACCTAATGCACGCCTGTTTCATAAAAATGACAGACGCAAAGTAAATTGCATGATGTACGCAATGTATATGAAGTCATAATTGCGTGATCCGCCAGCATTTCAATATGAGGTTTATGTTTGTTTTCAATATATAATGAGAGGTCGTGGCATTAATGATCTGTTCTATTGATATAGGAAAGCAAGCTTGAATTGATATACCTAGACAACTTTTATTTCTGTACTTTTATCACATTTCTTTTTCACTCTCAGTAGTACTTGAGTCGTAGGTTTAATGGTTAATATGCATGTATGTACATATATGTATGTTTCTGTTTGTCCATACATCCATCTATCTATTCATCCAGTATTCCATCCATTCGTCTATCCGTCTCAATTGTTAACGTTCATTTTAAATACATACTTATATCTAGTTCCGCCTCAGTATATTTGTTTGTTTGTTTTAATGTCCCGTCTACAGTATTTCAGTCCTTTCGAAACTTTGTTTACTCGCGACAGATATAGTGCTGCCACACTGCAGTATCACGCTGTAGACATGTAGCATGATACCACACCCAGTGTAATTAACGGGCCAACAAGTTATATGCCGAGCGCAAAGCAAGAGGGCTATACCAGTATCAGATTAAACGATTTTGGTATGTCGCAGCCGGGGAACGAACCCACGACCTCCCGCTCCCAAAACGAACACTCTTACCATTCGGCCACCCGGGACGGTAACCGCCTGTACTAAAAGTAAAACAAGGAATAAGAGAATGCATTTATAGATGAAAAATGCATATATTTACAAACGACTAAACCATAGAATATACTTTATTTTAATTCCACTTCCTGCTCTCTGTCTGTCTGTCTTTCTGTCTCCCTCCCTCTTCATCCTATGTCGGTGAGCGCAGACCGAAGAGACAGATAATTAATCTAGCGGATGTCACATCATACCTCACTGACATACTCTGCCTTTTTTACATATTCTCTAATGTAATTTAGAGTGTATGCCTGATGAATGGACGGTAGTCCCTTTATAATACTGATCGATGTTTATCATCAATCTTTAGATAGATTTGATGAGGTTTTTATATTCACGTGTGGAGATAATAGGCCAGGCGCAAGTATTTCACACTCAGTGTGAAATGGATATATGTAACACCAGCACAAAGCAACTGGCTCTAGCCGTACGTGTTGCTTCGTTAAAATGACTGGACTGGAGTTCCCGTTACTGAGTGGTTATAGTAAGTGACTTAGCCACTCGCAATTGTGGTTTCGATTCCGGTCTCTTCATGCGAGGAAGCCTTACAGCTTGCCTGTTGTAGGTCAATGAGCCTGGAATGATATGCATACGCCCCGTGGATTTCTACAGTTGGACGTCAATATTTCACTGAAATACTGAAAAAAAATCCATCTTTTTATTCTATTGATTTATTCATATAATACGTAAACTTAATATATATTTTAAGCTAAACTTTAGAACATCGGTTGGATATTTTGATTTAAAGATATGTCCCGTATTTATGTTTCTGCTTAGGTGACCTATAGGTCCACTGGGCCGGGTGTATATAGTTTTTTTTTTTTTTTTTTTTTTTGTATAATATACTTATTATATTGATAATTGTGATTATTATTACAAATGTCACTTTAATAAAACAAAAAATAACTTACTTACTTACTTACTTATATGAGAAAAAGGTCTTACCATACATGAAATCAATTTGCTTCAAAAAGTTAATGTACAGTACAGCGTGATCTTTACTATCTTAATGATAGCAGCCTCTATGTTAAAACTATGCATACCAAATAATTTACAATTAAATGAAGGCAACTATTTAAAAGCAAAGGACCTAAGTGCAGACTTGGGGAATAGTTTTCGAGTTAAGATGATTCCAAATTATGTAACGAAATTTATTTGGATACATGTTGCAAACATTGTTAATACAGAATAATGCAATATAGTTGATCCACAACTTTCTTGGAAAATTAATTGGCTAGTCAGTATTACATAGTGTTGGTAAACTAAAATGATTTTATGATATCAAACAAAAATATGTTATTATTTACGACGATATTAAAATACATTTTAAAAGTCCACACGTACACTGCATCCTTTTACTTCTCAATGAAACAGGGGACTGTTTTGCTTAAATATGCTTACCTCTGGACAACAACAATAATCAATTTTAGTTTCAAAACTAATTCATATGCAAGCACTATGTACATGATACAGAATCAATAATTTAATGTTAGGGAGTAAGACAGTGTGTTGTGTTACTAAGTGTTACTAAACGAATAAACGATATTCAATTACATCGAATGCGAAGCATATTCTCACAAGTAA
>JAIFHC010000098.1:0-50000 GCA_021229015.1 Solen grandis | reverse complement strand
GTAACCAAACATAAGGAAGAAATGAACCCCAATTATGAAATTTCTTAGTGTAGGCCAATTCTTGACTTTTTTTAAACTTTGAAAAGGGCAGTTTCTTTTCCTTTACCAGAACCACATGGGCTAAAAAACTAACTTTTGGTTGAAAGAACAACACTTATCTGGTGCCAAAATTCCCCTTTTTCTATTTTAAGCGGCAGAACCATTAAAAACGCTCCAAATTTTCCTCAAAGGTGCAAAAAGAAAAAATCACATCACCAAAAAATTTGACAAATGCATGTTCGATCCCCAAAAGACAATACTGCTTTGCCTTTGATAAAATGCTTGGCATTTAGAGACCAAATATATTTAATTATATTCATTAAAGCCATGTGATCCCCCATAAATGCCGTCCCCTTTTTTATGGTACTCTTCAAGTTCCCCTGGTGGGATTCCGACTTCATTCCATCGAAGAAAAGTATTTGGGTCCTGTAGTAGTCGAAAATCTTTCCATTCGTGCAATCGAACGATCCTTGACTGTGCGCTCATTCAGCATTCGGTATCACACGACCCAACTTCCCATTTTTCTTCCTCAAATACAAAGTTTTTTAAGGGCCCTGGGGGTTTTGAAGGGCCCATGACACCACCACTAACAACTGTTCATGTGCTGTCCTTACTTCTTCAATAAGAGACGGAGAAAACGTCTTTCGTGTTTAAATGGTAAAATCATTAAAGAGGTCAACCTGTGCTTCACAAGATTACCTCTCCAATATCATCCTCCCAAAAGACAAGATTATCTTAAGTTTTTCCCAAAGTTCCCCAAAACTAATCCTTGACTTTATAAGGGTATTGCTTCCACAATATTTTTTCTCCAAATTTGTTCCTTCAGTTATCATAAATACATTCGGTATCATTATTTTGATCCTCAACCCGACATTGAAGTTCACAGAGAACGATTGAGAGCAATAACAACTGTATCATTTCACTTTTATACTGTTATAACTATATTTCTTTTCCTGTCCTCTATCAAACAGATACGGGGGGTCATCTCAATACAGGAAGCAAAATACTAGGCCGTCTCCTGTATGATTGTTTTTGTTTTTGGGAAATTTTGACAACATGATCCTAAAACCTCATTTTTCTGGTTCATTTATCTGATGATAACCCCTTCTCTTCACGCACCCCTTACAATGGCAATCCTGATGTTTTTTTGGGGAAAATTTCCCTTTTTACTAAAAAACCAGGCCAAAAAAAAAAAGATCCCATGGCATGACAATTCAGCTTTCTGTAGAAACTTGCCAAAACATTCCCGACAACTAAACAATATTGTTGAAGTATTTTGTCCCAAAGTATAAGGGGTCCTCTCCGCAATCGATGTCAGGGGTGACCAAATATATACAAGCCCCGGCTTCCCTTCGCAAACCTTCAGTAATGGTCAACTCTCCTTTAAAAACCCCCAAAGGTTTTGAAAAAATTTCCCATCGGCCACCTATCCCCTGTATGCATTAATTTGGGCACAATGCACACCGGGAAAGTTTTTTGTTTAAAAAGTCTTACACCCCGAGATACATGCCTGTGAAAGCAAAGCCTGTTTTCAACACCATTCAACATTTTTGGGGGTTTTCATTAATAAAACCCTTTATTTGGGGTTTTGCCAGTGCTTCTTCACCCCACAACTGAATTTTTTCATTTTTGGGGCAACCCCTGTGAGTCCCCTTTTCCCATTGCACCTTGCAAACTACCTAGCTAAATTTTAGGGCAAATCCTCTTCAAGTGTTCCTTTTTTTGCAATAAAAACATGTGGGCAAAAAGGTTTTACTCCTGTTGGCCTTGATTTTAATCTCCTCTGCCCCTTCCAACACTTTTGTACTTTTCCCCCTCTTTTTCTTTCCTCTCATATGATACATTTCCTTTTCCCATGATCTCTCCTGTTCTCCTTCTCAAAGCTCAACCTCTATTGATTTTCTTGAGAAACTCCTTCATCCCTTTGGGTCACTGGATTCCACACTAAATACGCTTTGCTAGGTTTTCTGCTGGACTTCTGTCCTAAATCACTTGTTCTAGCTTCCAAGTTCTCGCTTGAAACAGTCAAATCATCAATCTTATACACGGTACGAACATCTGTCAAAACCAAACGAACCCCTCCAGCAATTTCTCCTGCAAAACTTCTGTGTTACCCCTTTTTTTTAAAAGCACAGGCTAACATCCTGCCCAAACATTTTTTAAATCTTGAAGCAAAATTTTCTACAGATTCCATGCTCCTCTGAACACAAGTGTAAAACTTCCCCTGATACTCCTCTTGACTCTATTTTCCCCATAAAAAGCTTTCCAACTTATCCATTTTTTCTAAAATGGTTACCCTGGTCCCAAAGTCGTCGCACCGTATCACGGCCTACCATTCAATGCCCGTCTTACCCTTTATAATATTGTTCTTGGTAAAGAGTGTTCTGATACAAAGATAAAAAAGATTCCACTTCAAACTTAAAGGTTTTCCCATATGTTTCCTTTTCCATTCACCATAGAATTGGATAACTTGGGGAAGCGTATGCACCACTCTTTGGTAGGGCATCCTTTTGCAACGAACTGCTGAAAACCATCGTTTGGGTCTGCTTGACTTTTTCCGAAAAATTCCTAATCTTCATTCATCCAACCGTTTTCCATCTTTGGATTCAATCCCACCAGGGGCTTTTTTATCAATTTGGCTTCCTCAGCATGATTCCACCATCCATTCAGCAAATAAATCAATCTTTCAAAGATCCTATATCAATTAAAAAAAAATATATACTATGCAAGGGGAAAAAAAAGAACAAAAGAAAAAAAATAATAATCTTAAATCAAAAAGATTAATAACAAAGTCTTTTTTCAAAAACCCTTTTTCACACAACTAAAAATTTCCAATGACCAAAATGCTCTTAATTTTGTCATCACTAGTATTTTTTTTGTTGGGACTGCTGAAGCAAATATAAAGAAAAAAAAAATGATAATACAACAAAAAATAAAAAAAAGAAAAAAATGAAATAATTCAATTCACTGTCTGTATAAGATAATCACTATTTCACTCAACAGTTATGAGATATTCAGTATTGCACTTGCATATAAATAAATCACGTTGCACCATCTTTTTTATCAAAAAGTCAAAACTTAAATTTCTAAACTTTTAAAATTTATTTGACATATAAAAAATCACAAATTTAAAATGAATAATTCAAAAAAAAAATGGCCCCAAATGAAAAAAAAAAAAAAATTTCAAAAATAAATTTTTTTAACAAAAAAGTAAAAAACAATAATTTAACACAAGGGGGGAACGAATAATATAACCCGATATTAGCATTACATACTAACTTTACAAAAAAAGGAAAACACTTAGTAAAATCTCATTCTTTTTTTAGACAAGTCAAGTAAGTCTTTTAAATATGTTTTTAAATTATAATTTTAACCTACCAGCTCAATTGCTAAAAAATTTACAAAAAAATATTTTAACCACCTTTCTACACAACTGTGTACATTTAAACACAAAGGCCAAAAAACACTAATTTTAAAACCAATAAAATACAACACACTACCCCAATTTTAAATCACAAAATAGTCAAATGCAAAATTTTTAGCTTCTGGTTCTAGGTGATTATAACTGCTATTTAAAAAGGGACTAAATGCAAAAATAGTTTAAAAAAATTTGTTCAATTTTTGTCCAAAATAATCAAAAAAAATTTTTTTCCAAATGAAATTAAAATTGGGTCATCCCCGATGGAAAAATTGAAGACTAACCTATAAAAATAAAGTTTCATTGATATAAAGGCAAGAAATAAAAACCAATCACAGTGGGTACACAAAGGCAAAGCCAAAATCATATGCAAAAGGAAAACCAATGAGAATGAAAAAAAATAGGCAATTTTTGCATAAGCAATAAAAAAGGGGGGGAAATTTGAAACAATTCAATAAAAGGGATGGGGAGAAGAGAAAAGAAGTAAATATCAGAGTGACATGGCTGTTTAATAAAACAATATCTGGTTTCAAAAATTAATTAAATTAAAAATTGAAAGGGTAGGTTTTTTACCAAATTATTAAAATTTAAATTAAAAATTTTAAAAAAAGCCCAATATAAATTTAAATGAACCCCTTCACCTACCGGGTTTTTTTTTAAAGCTGAAAAGTGTTTTTTTTTCTTCCTTACGGGACTTAAAATAAATCACAAGGGTATGATATAAAGATTTTGCAGTTTTTCAGACAAGAAAAAATGAAAGGAAAAAAATGAATAACAAATATATGCCCCTTGCAAACCCAAAAAATTTAAAGGGAAATTAATAAATTATCAAAAAAAATAAAACTATCAACTGCAATATCCTTATAAAAATCAACAATATCCCCACAATCAGTAAAATCTCATTTCATAATCACAACTGACCCCCAGAAGAATATCACTTAAACGGGATTCAATCACTTATCTTAAAAGGGTCCCAAAAATTTGCCCAAAATATATAGAAAAGAAAAAGTCCCCCTAAATGAAATGTGGGGGGCCCAACATTCAATGATGAATGTCCAGCAAAAAAGGGCCCAAAAAGTATTATAATACCCGGGTCCAGGAACTTCTATGGATAAAACATCCGAAAGTCTTGTCCAGACGAAATATAATCAGTAAGCTAATTTAAACTTCCCAACATACATTTCTCCTCCAAAATGTAAAAATGCGTCACAGCAAAAACCAAAAACCCAAATATAAATTAATTTCTTTCGTCATACGAAATAGGACTTTCTGTAACATTGTCAATGTAAAGATTAATCCGGGGTGAGAGAATATATATTAAATTCCCTCCCTTTTACTCTTTTTTTCGTAGGGACTTCTCATGTATAACATTGTGAAGTAACCCTAGGGCAAAAATTAATAAACCCTTATTTTAATATCGCTTTTTTATAACTTGACAAATTTTTAGTATTAGTTTAAAATTTTTGTGAAATAACCATAGGGAAAAAATAAAAAAATTTTTATTTTGATTCGTTTCTTAATAACTTGGCCAATTTTAATATTCTAAAAAAACCCAAAAATTTCATTTGTAGAAATTTTTGGGTCTTTTTAGGGGTTTTAAAAAATATAAAAATTAAAATTAAAACCTTTTAATGCTGCATATAAAAATCTTTTTTTTTTATTTTCGGTACAGCCGCAATAAAATCGAAAATGCACCATCAAGAATCGTCGACGCGGTAGCCTCGTGGTTAAAATTCCCAAAAACGCTTGTTAAAAACGACGAACCTGTATTACACAAAGTTACTTCTTTGCGCTTTTAGCTAAGGGGCAAATTAGCTTGCAGCTCTTGAAAGGATGACATGTTTGATCATTTTTTTCAAACGTCACACTTATACACGCTCATGGTTTTCAAGCGCAATTGAATTTCTTGTACTATAACAATATTTTTCATGGTTATCATTTTTCAAAATTTGGAATAAGAAAGTACAAAATTTATCGATTTATGCAACAATAAAGTCGGAAATTGCAATTTTTCCAAAGAAATGTAATTGGCAATGAAAATTTTAGGGGAAATATTTCAACCCTGTCTTTTGAATTCATGAATTTCAAATTTATACACCCATATACTCATAGAGGAGATTTTACGTCATTAAAACGTTTTTCGCGTTTTTGCAGAATTTATTTTTGAATGGATTTTCAAGTAAATTCACAAAATGAAAATTTTAGAGACTTTAAATCAGATTTATTTTAGTATTTCGAGACTCCAATGAGGGAAAAACTGAAATTCACACATTTTGAATTTTAAAGGGTTTTCCCCTTTAGAAATTTTCATAGGCCTAGTCATGGGGGTTTTTATGTTTTTCATTTCTTGGCAATTAATTTAGTGTGATCCAAAAAATTTTGCGATTTCCCTATTAATAATTTTTTTTTTGATTGATTTAAAAAAAGGTCTCAGAAATCCTATCATTTGCTGTCAAAAGAAATTTTAAATTTTTTTTATTATTTTTCTTCAAATTTATTTGCGTTAATTTCAAATGTTACCATTGGGGTTTTTCTTTCCCCGAACAATGAAAAGTTCATGGGTATTTTTAAAACTATAGATTTAAATGAAATGAAATTTTATATTCGAATGACGTCAATTAACATCAATTTGAAAGCAAAATAAAAGTGTTTTTACTCCGAACTTGAGTCGTCTAAAAAGTTTTTTTCCGGTCACAGCCATTTCTTGACCCATTTTTATGAACTTTCACAAAATTATGTTAGGTTTTTGGCACCCCGGTGCCGTTTTTCAAAAATTTGAAAAGGAAAACTTCTATCAAATCCAAATTCGAACCCTTTACCCCAATTTCAAAAGCTGAAAATGGCTTCCGGAGAGCTAGAAAGCATAATTTAAAAGGAAAAAAAGTCTCTAGGGTTTTTTAACATTTCTGAAGATGAAAGCATGAAGTGAAAAGTTATTTAATTTTTTTTGTGTTAACCTAATTTTTGAAAAGTCACAGCACCTTGAAAATTGAATAGCATATTTTTATATAGGACGTTTTTGTATTTCAATATTTTTATTTCCCATGACTGTTTTTACGTCAAATTGACGTCCCAAAATTTTGTCGCGGTTACATCTTATTTCTGTTTTTGATTTCATCAAAATTTTACAGAAAGTGTAGTTCGCTCTAATTTCGAAGTGAGGGAAACCACGCACTGACTAAAGTCAAACGTTATGATTCCTTGTGTCTTCACGAAGTCTTGTAAACTCTCTCTCCGACAAAATGACAAATCTTGTATTACGTTTTAATTATTATTTAAATCAAAACTAATTAGGGGTTCAACAATTTTTTGATACCATTATGATTTAACGGAAATTCTTTTAAAAACACGTAATGTTTTTTATACATGTTGTATGCAACTAATCAATTTATTGATCAATAAGAAATCATAATCGTTGTCAGCAAACGTGATCCTTTTTGTCAGTAGGGGCCCCAAAATTAGCATCCTCTTCCACACGTCCACACCCTCTTCCAGCTTCTCCCCACTCCGCACAAACGTCTCTCGGGGGCGGGCTATTTTGATATGGGAAAGGATGTCACCATATTTTTTTTAAAAGTACTCAGTTTAACGACACTACGGGGGTTTGTATTTCCCACCTTTGGGGACTAGGGGCATGCATCCACATTGGGTTGTTTCTGCACTCAGGTACGGGGGGAATATTGCCCCAACCACTGGAGCGGCTGGCTGGGAAACCCGTGTATGTCACAAAGTTGTTTATAAACGAACCCCCCGCTGTACATCCTCGTGGGTTAATGAGTGGGGTTTGTTTTTACCCCATTTCCGTGCCCTCCGTAACTCTCCTTCTCAACCAAGTGTTTCTGATATTATTAAGTGCCCTTCCCAATTCTAACACAAAAAAAACATTCTTTTGCACACCCTGGTTTTTTGAATCTGAATTGGTGCTTCACCCTCATCCTCTTTTCCTCTTTTTGTGTTGCCCTTTCAATCCCAAAAATCGCCCCATGATATACTTTTCTTTCTCAAGTTTAGTCATGCCCGCACTTTCAAATATGGTCGTAAATCTGCTGATGCTGAAGCAATCATGACAATTATGCTTGCACCCACACCCAAAACTTTCAAAAACAGGTTATCTTTTTATTTCATCACTTTGCATTCAACCCAAACCCCGCCGACTCACTATCCATATGTCATCATCATTCCCTTGTTGTTGACGAAATCTCTACCCGACCATCTAAAAATCCCGTCTACTTTACAGGCAATCGAAAATAACTGGCTTTTTCTTCCTGTATTTATGAACCCTTTCGCCCCCCCCAAAGGGTTTTCCCGGTGTTTTTCCAAAATATCCGTAAGCAGCTTTCCAATTTTCCCGAAAATAAGATATACAGATAATTCACATGATAATTGACAATCCATAAAATACAATTTTTTTTTATAATGCAGTTTTTTAAATTGAGGTTAAAAAAAAACAAAAACAAAATAATAAATAGATAATATTAAAAACATGCAAAAAAAAAAAAAAAAAAAAAAAAAAGATGTGCTGGATTCGAACTCGAGTCGAAGAAAAAAAAAAAACGAAGAGACCGGGGGGGCTACCCACGCGCATACGGCATTAAATCTCATACAGACTTAAAATTTATTGACATTGGTTTACTATTCACGTGATAAAAATTTCTGAAAGTTTTGATTTTATTCCAAAAAAATACAAGAATTTAAAAAATTTTACCCTGACTTTATTTTTTTTTTAAAAAATTCAAAATCATTAAACAGTGGGAAACAAAATGGGGTTTTAAGTATATTCAAAATTTTTTAAAACGGAGTGGTGGGAAAAATAGCCGAGATTTTTTTTTTAATGATCCATAAATTGTTTAAATTTTAATGCAGGAAGATCTGGAAATTTGGTGAAACATTTTTTTAAAAAAAATATATTTATTTGAAATCTATTTGACCCTGCAATCACAGAAAAAAAATCGAACTCAAAAACCTTCACTGAAAAAAAAAAACACATGTCTATTTTGCTTTTAAAAATGCGTATTAAATTAATACTTAGGGATTCAGAATAAAAAAAAACAAACACTTTCCTCAATTCGCTTTTTATTTTCCAATAACTAAACCAAACCCCGGGAGCCTATGACACAGCTTAAAATTTCAATATTTAAATTTTTCGATTGTAAAAAGTCATGTTCAAAAATGATTTTTTTGCGTCATTTCAAAGGGGTTTTCCAGTAAACCCAATTGTCATTAAGACCGGTTTTCCATACGCGGCTCATATATATCTCAGTTTTCTTTCGATGTCAGAAATGAACGTCATAGACGTCATATACCCCTTAAAAAATAATTTCTTATTTTTCGGTTTTTCTTCATATTGAAAAATCCCCGGGGACCTTGAAAATTTAAAAGCATTCTTCAGATGAACTTTGAATTTCAATATTTTCATTTACCTATGACGTGTTTTGACATCAAAATTACGTCGTCTAAAAATGTTTTGTAAAAGGTCTACATCATTATTTCTGACCGATTTTTATAATTTTCACAGAATGTTTGTTTTCTCTATTGTGCATCCCGGTGTCGTTTTTCCAATTTCAAGAAAAAGGTTTAAGGGGCGAATAAAAATTCGAACCATTGCGCCCCAAATTCAGATACTATAAAATCGCTGAAAGCTATTTTTGGGAAAGATTATAAGGCTCTAGTTTGCTTTACATTTTGTAAAAATGAACGTCATTTACGTCAAAAAGACGTCTTAAGTTCAAAAGAATTTTCTGTTATCCCCGGTAATTTTAATTTTGTAATGTTCCCAGACCATAGAAATTTAATGGCATATACACAATCGATGACTTTTGAACCCAATGTATTTCATTTTTATGTGACCCTTTTAACGTCAGATTTGCGCAGGACAAAAATTTTTATCTCTACAGCCATTTTCTTTGGGGCCGATTTTTATCAAAATTCAAAGATTTTTTATGTAAAGCTCTATTTTTTTTTCTCGTTGTCCATTTTCCCCAAATTTAAAAAAGGGGAATGATTCTAGGCGAATCCAAGATTCAAACCCAAATGACTAAATTTCAAAACGTAAAAAACGCTTCTTATGAGTTAAAAGCTGAAAATTTAAAATCTGTATATTTTTTTAAAAATTTCTTTCTATTCTGGAGGACGAATGTCATTTGGCGTTAAAAGGGGGTTTTAAAAAAGTCAAAAATAATTTCTGTATCTACCTTTGTTTTATATATTTAAAAGGGTCCAAGGGGCGAAAAAATTATTGCTTGTATTTAAATTTTGAAAATTTTTTTTCCCCTTGATTTTTTATCCTAGGGGCTCTTTGACATTGAATTTGACGTTGCCCTACAGGGTTTGTACGAATCTGAGAAATCATTTCTGGACAATTGTCAAAAAAATTTTCACAAAATGTGTATTTCGCCTTGTTGTCCAAAGGGGTGTCCTTTTTTTTTCCAAATTCAAAAAGGGGAAAGTTTTATTGCAAAACCCAAATTTAAGTTTGGCGTCAAATTTCAGTTCAATACGTTTAAAATCATTTCCAGGCCAAATTTTAAATCCCCAAAGTTTTCTAAACTTTTAGAAAAATAATATCATTTTTACGCATATGCCGCAAAAAGCCCAATTGTTTTGTTTTTTTTGTTAAAATCAAAGGGGTTTTTAAACCTTTGGGCCTTATTTTTTTTTTTTTTACAATTTCTACAAAAAGTGTACATTTGTCCTACATTTATAGGGAAAAATGTAAGTTTAATCATTGCTTATTTTTAAACCTATAAAGCTCGAATTATGTGACAAACAATTGTACCATTTTCAGTAAATTTTTTGTTCAAGATTATAGAAGTGGGGCCAATTTTAAAAAAAATTGAATAAAAAAAAAAATTTTCAGTTACTCATTACTTTCCATACCCTCCAAGTTACACGGTTTATTTTTCAAAGTTAAAAAGTGCGGCCATAAAAAAAAAACAAATTAAATTCAGAATTGGTATCCTTTTTTAGCAGAAAGTCATATAATTCGTATCAACGAATGAAATCAGTTATAATTTTTATACCACCTTGGGGAAAAGACTTCCGTTTTCCGTACGAAAAGGGATGGGTTGAAAATGGCTTTAACGCGTTTTTTGCCAACAAAAAAGAACTGCATCGGGCAAAGAATCGGGGCTGTATTTAGACACAATTTCCCTCAATTATCCCCCCTTAAAATATTTACTAAAAGGCCTAAACAACTTTTTTTAGATGTACAAAGATTTTTTAAACTTTTGGGACTCCACCCCCCCCCCCCCCCAGTTCGTGAGCATTTGTTTGTTTTCACATAAAAATGCACATTTGACAAAAATCATTTAAAAAATTCACTTTGACAAAAAAAAAATGCAACATCGTCTCATTCAAAACCCCTTTTTCTCATGCTAAGCGCTTTGATTTTTAGCCCACCCAATGCCGTACGGGGCCGAAAACAAAATTCTCCCAAACAAAAAAGAATGTTCCTGAAGGGTCCCTTCGCTCCCCCCAACACCAAAAATTTTTTTTGGGAAATTTTTCATTTGGGCCCAGATATCTAACTTCAGCTTTCGAAATTTTTTTTTAATTGAAATCATTATAAAAAATTACAGTCAACAAAAACTTCAAAATGATATTTATAATCTGTAAATGGACAAAAAGGAACGTTTTGCACTTTGGGAAACAAAAATTTTTTATACGTATAAGATTGTAAGACTACTAAAAGGACTATGGAAAAATTTTTTTATTTCCCCGATAACAAAAAAATTTAAAAAAATACCCAATAGCAAATATAAAACCATGTGGGTTCCATATGGTTTCCCCCATGGGGCCCTAGGGGCCCCCTGGGACCCATGTCGAAAATGCAACCGTTTTTTGGGCCCGGGGCCCATATGGGGACCCATTTTTGACCAATTTGGGGGCCCCAAGGGGCCAATAGGGACCCCCTAATTCTACATAAACCCATATGGGCTCCCCCTGGGACCCCTGTCGAAAGTACAACCGTTTTGGCCTGGGTTCCTAGGGCAATCTACCAAGATCCAATAGGGCCCCTTAAGGGGCCCTATTTGCATCCCATTTGCATGTAAAATGGCTCCTACCCCTGCACTGTCTAAAAATGTGAGCAATGTAGAAAACTTACCATACCTCTGAAAAATTCCCTCCCAAAAAAATAGCTGAAAATTAGAAAAATCCCCCCAATCAACTAATTTTATTTTTTTTTCTTAATTTTATTAAAACTTCAAACAATTCACGGTGAGAAAAATACACCTGACCGGGGGTCGAACCCGGGGCCTTTGTTACCCACGGCTCCCGGCCCCCTTTCATATATTCTCCCTATTGTGAGTTAAAGGGACTGTGAACAACACATGCTGAAAAATAAAAACGAAAGTCAAAAAAAATTTATATTTTTTTATTTTTAATGTGCTATTTAAGTATAAGAGTGATTTTGATTTCCAACCATAAGACAATTTCTTATCAACAAAAACAAACATTTAAAAATTGCATATCTTTAACACTGCACATAAACTCAATCACTCATACAAAAATGCATAATATTTAAAAAAAAAAAAATAAAAAAATAAAAAGCATAACAAACTAAAATAAAAAATGCACCACAAACCACATATAAAAACTTTATCTCGTTTATTCTTAATCTTAAATACTTGAAAATATGAAGTGCATTGAAATTCAATATAAAAAGGCTAACGTAATGATATTACTTCAGCATGATGACGAACACTATTTAAATACTTAAATCAACCTATAAAATTGGCTGAAAGTAAAATTTATACACACTAAAAAACTATTTTGTTCAGCAGTGAACAGGGATATGTTAAATATAATTTATTAAAAAATATAATTCTCATAGCATTTTAATAAATTAAAAAAAAATTTGGGTAAAAATTTCAGAAATTTCTCATGCACATCTTTAGTCCAATCCCCACAAATTTTGTTAGTTACGAAAAATTTCCTTTAAACCTTAATAAAAAAAAAATATATACAAAATTTCAAATTCGACGTGTCTGAAAAATTAATTAACTGATTTTTCAACATTAAAAATATTTTCTAAACTATTCCTATAATCTGCCCCTCCACATACGGTTTTCCCCCTTTTGGAATTTCCCTACATTGAAACTTGACTGCTTTTTTTCACGTTTTATTCCCCTTCCTATCCAGTACCACATCCAGCCTTTTATAAAATTTCTTACTCGCGTTTGGGGCTGTTGTTTTTTAAAGTTCAAAGGTATGCAAATAAAATTTCTTAAAAAGAAACCAAAAAAGGGTTTTGGGACTGTTAAACTTGCTTTGAAAACTAAAAAATATAACTGATGAAATAAATTCATTTTTTATATGTGTTCCACTAACAATGTTTTAAAATAAATCTAATGTGGGGAGAGTGTATTTCAGCTAAAGCCTCGGGCTCTTTAATTTTAAACATATCTTTTTGTAAATAATAAAAAATAAAAAAAACCCAAAGGGCCCACTTACTTCATTACATTTAAACTTGGCTGAGTTTATTACGAAACTTACTGAAAAATTCAGCCCTGTATGCAGTTTGGTAAAACACACCCCTCACCTAAGTTCATTTTTAAACCACTTTTTCCATTCAGAAAACCCTCACAAAATCCCAAATTTGACTAAAAGTTGACAGGTATTCTATTTAAAACACAAAGCTAACTTATTTTAAACTCCTGTTCTTCATGTCAAAAATGTGAATAACTTAAAGTAGCTTTGTTTCTGTGCAAGTTAAAAAGGGAAGGGAAACTTGACGAATAAAGGTTAATAAATGTTTATGGGACAGAAATAAAAAAATACATGATAATAGTAAACAAGATTTGTTGCAAGGGTCTGTTTCTTGTGGGAAACCAATGGAATGTTTCCAAAAATTCCCATTACAGTACGTAACGTTATCATTATTTAACAATCAGTAAATAATCAAAAAGGAACAAGAATTTTATCAAACTTTTGATCGAAAACATTTTTCCCCTTTGGGCCTCAAAATAAATTTTATAGCAATAAAAGTACTTCTAATTTGACACCTTAATTTGAATACCGGGACATACAATAACATAAACAATCGAACTCAACCGCAAAATACGTTACAAAACAATTCCTTGTTCATAATCAAATGAATTTCAATAAAAAAGCAATACTTAAATTTTTGAAGGCATCTTAATCAATGTTATACATCTATTTCACGTTTTAAAGGGTAATATGTTCGTCTGGCCTCACTCTGAAGAAAAGCTAAGTAAAACATCGCATTGGTTGTTTGACCGCTGGTTTAATATTGCGGTTAACCGGAAATTAGAGTGCGCAGTGCAAAATCTATATCTTTTTTTTTTAACAATAAATTTTTTATGATAGCTTTTTTGATGAAAAAACAGACTTATACTCCTTTTTTGACGAAAACCATATTTTACTTTTAAATATTATTTTCTCTGACACGAAAAGTATTAGGGGTTTAAATTTGGTTTGCTTTTAAATTAATACATAAGCACTTTTAAACCCGGGGCCCCAAAAAAAAATTTGGATTCCATCACAGTGTTCGACTATCCCATCAAAAAAAAAGAGTTTGGAAACAATTTGCCGGGGCCTTGAAAGTGTTTGAGTAAATATGGTTTCAATTTTCAGTGTTCAGTTACCGAGTTTGCATATTTGAATGAAACCCAAATACCAGCGGGGCGACAAAAAAATAGAACTCGAGGAAAAAGAAAGTCTAAAAAACTGGAAAATTCCCCTTCCACAAGGTATATATAACTCATGTGGGTTGTACCGTTGAAGTTTTGTAAGACAAAAAGGGTTTCTTATCGTCGACGGGAAAAAAATTTTACAATTTTTTCAACGAAAACTAGCTGAAGTGCTTGAGTATAAGAAGAAAAACAAAATCCCCACTCAAAACTTTTAAAAACTAGAGTATTTTATTTAAAAAAAGAAAAAGGGTCTATTTCCACATGTGTCAATGAAAAACACACATTCAATAAAAACACATTTTAATTTATCATGACATTTTTTTTTTTCCACTAAAATAAATGGAAAATTTCCTATTTCTTTTTTTTCACTAGACTGAGCATTTTTTCATTTATTCAAAACAATAAGGGATAAAATTGTTTCAATCTAACATTGGGGTACTTTGCAACACGTTTCCCTTTCATTTTATAACTATTATGACCACAAAAACTGACAAAACGGGGAAGCGGGCCCGCGTCTGTATTTGCGTGAATCTATCATTATTTCTATAAGTGCCCAACACGTGGATATTGTGTGGTATCCTAATTAAATGTACTCTAACGATTTACAGTAAAAAAAAATACTTTGAAAAGCTTTTCCCGGGGAAATTTTTTAAAGTACAAAGTGGTTCAGCAATTATTTAGGTATTATATGTTTATCTTAAAGTCGTTTTCCCTGAAAATTATCATAAAGTTTCCCGGCCAAGTCCATGAAAAAAGAAAATTTTCATTTTACATATTTCGCCATGGGCACTTCACATTCTTTGCATTCGTTTTTTGCATTGCACACAGGGACTTAAATATATGATAGTGCAATTTAATAGTGAGGGTCTTTGTTTTTGGGCATCAATATACAAAAATCATGTTAAATTGAAACAGTTTTTCAAGGTTCGGCCGGGCTTTTTTCTTTTCATGACGTAAGTTATACTTAACACCCAAATATAGAATTTAAAAACTTAAAATAAATTTACCCGCTACAAATATATTGACTATATAAAATATTGGCTAGAAATAAACCAAAGCTTTACACTGTATTTTCATGCGACATTTTTTCACCCCCTGTACTTTACTGACTTTATATTCGATTATTTGATTGTTATTAACATGTCACTATAATTAAAAAATATCCTTACTTACTACGTGGAACGTAAACCTTTTTTCTGAATAAAACTGTTATCACGCCACAAATTTTCCCATATTATTTGGGCGATTGTACTGAATAAGTAATTGGCCTTCATCATGGGTTTCCTTAAATTTTACATATTCCAAAAGATCAAAAATAAACCCATATATTTTTAAATACTGTATACAAAATACGATATACAGCCGGCCCAATGGCTATGGGACACCTAAACTGGCATTTTAAATACGGCTATGAATTATATCGTTTAAAGCAAGAATGTTAACTTATACAATAAGCATACATACACACTAACATCAAACATTTGCTGAATATTCTAAATATTTAAATATTTGTAGACCAGCATGTATTTATAATATACTAGAATAATTACATATATAAATATTGACCTAAGGAATTGTAAATAATAGCAGCTGTTAAAAACACTTCGAAGGAAATTTTCTATTTGACGTACGTATTTTAACACTGAGGAAAACCCGTTTGGATATCAGTGTTAATTTGAAAATTTTGGGATTTATATATTTAAATCACGCTGCAATGGTTTTTGTTGGGTTTTGTTTTCGTTTGTTGTTTTTTTGATGTTTTTTTCATCTTTTGTTGTTTGTTTGTTTGTTGTTTTTTTGTTTTTTTGTTGAATGTGGAAATTAATTAAGCTTGAAAGTAGAATCAATTATTAAAAGCTTTTATCTTTTTGTTTTGTTTTGCCTTCCCCATTATCCTCTTTTGGGGTCTTTTTTTCTTTTACATGTTTCCCAAATATCTTATTATATCTAAAAAACACGATGTGTTGAGGTTGAAAAAAGAAAAACTAACACGGGGGAAAAGTGCACAGTATTTAATAATTTCACCATATTGGAACCACGGGGTACTTTCTAACCATTAGAATACCCCAATAATCAACACATCATAAAGTTCTTTAAAAGATATAACTAAAATTTTATGGTTTAAATTTTGTACTTTAAATTTAAAATTTTTTACAAAATTCCTAAAATTATCATAAATAAAATTCTACACCTGTTTTAATCAAAATTAACACGCGCATGAATGGGGAAAAAAAGTCAAACTTTTGCAACAAAGCGAATGCATGGTTTTTGGAATTACACTTATTTTTTTTAAGAAATAACCCAGGAGGAGAACAGCGTCATTTGACAAAGGATCTTTTTTTGAAATTGAAATTGAAAGGTCTCAAAGGGGTGTTGTACTTTTGTTTCCCTCAAATACTGGGTTATTTAAAATTGTAAAAATGGTAACCACTTTTCCATCATGGGGCTTTCAGGGTAAAAAGAAATTGAACTCAATAAATGAGGGCCCACAATGGCCTGATTTGCACGCCTATTTTTAGGTAAATATACTGTCCTCTTTAATGAATATGCTTTGATGAAAAAAAAATAATAAAAAGTATTATATAATGACTTAAAAAAGGGGAAATGATCATTTTTGGGTCAAAACCCCGAACGCAACCGAAAACGACCGAAGACAACCAAGGCCCCTTTTCGCTCACCCAATGGCCTACCAGCGCCCCCCCTTTTATTTCTTCCCCGGAAACCACCGAGGGGGGCTACGAAGAAAAATGCAAACACGGCGTATTTTTGAACACCGAAAACAAAAAACATTAAGTATAGGGTTTTGGGCTAGAAAAATTCTTCATGATTTTAATCCAGATGGGGGGGCGACCGAGAATTCAAATCAAAAACTTTCTTCACAATCCTAACCTACTTAGGGTTGACCCCTCCCTTCTCCTTAATTGACTAATTCCGTGTTATTACAAGCAAAAATTAACACTCAACTAACCCAAAATAGCCTCAATTAAAATTACCTGTCAATTACGCAAAGACTAAATTAGTAATAGAAAAAAGGGACGATCACACCTTGCAAAGCTGTTCAGCTTCATTCGGGAACCCAAAATTTGTCTTGCGTTTGGTCTTGTCAAAATTACCCTAAACCAAAGAATGTTACTCTGTGGGGGTCTAACGGGTTGAAGGGATTTTTCTTTTTTTTTTCTCAAAACCCCAAATTGGATTTAACTACTCTAAATCATTTTTAAATAAAATAGAACCTCTTCATTTAAGACCCCTAAATAGACGTTCTTCGTAAAAAAGTCGGGGTTAAAATTCAAAAAATAATTGTGGCTGGCTGAAACCACTACAAAATAGGCAACACTAAGCCGTGGGGCCACCCGGGTGTTTATTCACTAACATGACACCGGTTAAAAAGCTGTTTTTCTATCTACTCAATTTTTCTGCCCCAACCAGTGTAAGACTATATATGTGTAAAACATGTTCCCCAAAAAATAGTTAATCCCATCATTGTCTACATTTTACAGGTTGATTCAATACACCACATAAACGGAATAATTTTGCGCAAAAGCCGGGCCTAGAACTGCATAAAGCAATTCATTCATTTAAAACGATTTTTTTTGCCTTCTGTACTGTATATTAACCTTGAAAGGGAAGGGAATCTACATGACTTGTTTACGGGGGTCTAATTTTTCACATTTTTATGCAACCATTATTTTTATGCACTTTTGGGTTATCTGTCAAAAGAAAACCCTTTCAAGTAATTACACCAAAATGTAAAATTTTTGGGCATTTTCATAAATCGCCCCACATAAAATTCCGGTTGTTTTGTTCCGATCTGTTTGAATAGAAAATTTAAAACATCTATGCTGCAATTTTCCATAATATTTTGATGTAAATGTCATGTCGTTTAATCAATCGCTTGATTCAAACACAATTACAACAATAACATACCCCACCCAAAACGGGATGTTATAGGGGATATCATTGAAAAGTAAAAATTGTTGATATTTTGGTTTTACTTGCTAAGGTTCCCTTTTACAATATTTGTTAGCATGTGTTTAAATTTGGGTATCATTTATCGAACCATGCAAAGAATTGATTACAGCATTTACAAAGTTAACTTTTATATTGAGTCAAATCCTTCCTTACCCTGTTTTTTTATACATGTTCATACCGGGGAAAAAAAAAAGCCATTATATTTTTAATAATAAAGATACAATGAAACTTGCAACTCTGCTTTCTAGTGCCCGTGCAAAAGATATAGAAGAAGTATACATTTCTTTGAATAAAACAAAGATACGTAAACAATATATTTATAGGGATGGGGGGTCATGTTACTTTTATGGTAACTTTTAAAGCGTTTTTGGAATGCGCATCGTGGTGGGCCCTTTTAATACCTAGCGGGTCATTTGCTGAATGCGCGGGCGGGCCCAAAAATGACTCAAATTTTTAAGACAAAACCCAATGACCGATCGAAAAAATCTACATACCGGCGCAGACTCATCCTTCAAAGAGATTTTTTTTTATATTTTTTTATTTAAAATTCCCAACAAATACAAGCTGACTCAAACTAAGTTGTAAATTCTCGACCTGCGGAAAATAACAGCATTATCAAAAAATGGGATTTTTTTAATAAAAATCGTTCTAAAATATCTTTAAAAAATGATTTTTTTTCTGCTTAATAGACCTGATAATTTTTTTGCAACCTTTTTTTCCTAAAAATTTTTTTTCTTTTTTCATCCTTTGAAAAAGACGAAAGATTTAACGCTTATAACGAAAAATGAGGGTTTCTAATTATATACGGGTTAGAATATTTTTAAAAAAACAAAGATCTCAATAGGGGGGACCCACTTTCCAATAATACTTTAAACGGTTTAATAATCTTAATTTTTGACAATTAAAATATGGTTATTATCCATTTTGTCAGTAATAACCGGGTATAAAAATGCCTCAGGAGTCTTTTAAATTTTTTTTATAAAAAAAATTTAAATTTTGGGAGGGGACAATTTTCCCCTTAATAAGTCGTAAGCCAACATTATTTAAAATTTGGCACCGCTCATAGCACTATCCCGAGATCGGCCCTGACTCCTGCGTAATTCATAAACGACGCGTGCACTTCAGCATTAATTACAAATTGAGATTTTGCACTTTAAATTAGCAACGTCTTACGGGGAAACATTTCCATTTACGGAATTAAAAGGTCAGATTCGTATTACGCATTTTCCCCCTGGGGAAAAGGCGCACGTGCGTACATAATCATATTAATAAACCTACTAGGGCAAATCTAAGGTCACTGTTCTGATTTTTACATACTTACAAATATTATTTCAAAACCCGTCATAATTCAAACCCCCTCCCCAATAGGGACCCATCGCCGGATAAAAATATCGCATTTTTAAATTCGTTCTTTTTTCAAAACATTTTATTTATTTTTGCTTATAAAAAAGATAGAAACAAAAAACTTTACGAAAAACTTTGTTACATCTCGTGCACAAGTAAATTGTTTCCCCTTTTAATGTCATGAATTGAAATATGATGGAGAGAAGGAAGGTTTTTTTTTTAAACCCGCACGTGCACATACACAAAAACGTAGAGAGAGAGAGAGAAAAAAATTTATGTTCACACACCAATTTTATTATATAGCTTGGATAATCAACCCCCCGCTAGTGGGAAGCTACGGGCTTTCATTAGCCAAACATATGAGCTAACAGCGCCCCTAATAAACCCAGGGAGGGAAACAAGGAATGCGGATCTGTGGCGGGAAATGGGGTTCGGGGGATAAAAAAGACTAAAGATAATTTCCCCCGCAATACGGATGTACATCCGCTCGTGGTCGATTCTTTTCCCCGGAGAAAAATTTTGTTAGGGGAAAAACGGGAAAGTCAAGAAACGGAACTCCATTACGATTATACCCCGAATGTACGTTCTTTTATAAGTCTACTGTCTTAAATTTTAAAAAACGATTTTTCCGTTTTAATCAGGGAGTACCCAAATGATTTCCATAAAAGGCATAAGGGGAATATAGAAGCAAAGTAGTGTATGGGGGTAGTAGTAGTAGAAATAGTAGGATTGATAGGGGGTAATAGTATAATTGTAGAGAGAATATGGGGAGTAAATTGGTGAAAGTGAGTGGGGGGGATTTGAGTGAATGGGGAGTCTGTAAAAGAGTGAGAAAGTAGGGAGGTGGAGTAGTGGTGAGTGATGAGTGAGCCCCCAGACCCTGCCATCTCTAAAAAATACTTCACTTTTGGGAAAATTTCAAACCCTTAGTGTCATTCCATTGCTCTGGTTCTCATGCTGCTAGAGAGAGATTCTCGAAAAAAAGTGGGGGTGGGGGTGGTAAAGTATTTGTAGTAGTAGTAGAAATATAGTGGGGATAAATAGTGGGAACAGTAGAAATAGTAGTTAAAAAGGTAACATACTAGGTTTAGAAATAATAAAGTAATGGTAATGATGCATAGTAGTGAAAAATAGTAGTGGTAATGGTGGAAGCAGCAGTATAGTATATAGTAGAACAAGAAAAAGAATGATGTTGAGGGATGGTAAAAGTGGTTTTAGTATAGAAGTAGTAGTGTTTATGATGCTGGGGGAAAAGTAGTAGTAAAAGAAGTGGTGAGGTGGTGGGAGTATAGTAGTAATAAAGGGTGATGGTGGGAGTAGTAAAAACAATAGTGGTGGTGATGATTTTGGGTGTAGTAGAAGTAGTTGTAATAGTTTTTGGGGATTTTTTGGTGGGAATCGTATAGGAGTAGTAGAAAAAGTAAAAGTAGCGGTTTTGTGCGGGGGTGGGGAGGGTTTTGGTATGGTTGTATAGGGTTGTAGTGGTGGGAGTGGTGGGGGTTGGGTGGTGGGGAGTTGCGGTAGTGGTAGAAAAAGTGGCGGGTGGGGGTGGTAGTAATTTAAGTAATGATGGTTAGTATTTGTATAAATGGGGGTCGTAGGAACATAGTAGTAATGGTGAAAATTTTGTAGTATATTATAGGGTTGTGGTTGGGAAAGGGATTGTAAAAGTTGGGTTTTGGGAGTAGTAATAGTAATAAAAAGTTGCAAAGAAGTGGGGTTTGGGGGTAAAGTGGGGCTAGTAGCATTTTAAAATAAAAAAATGGGGGTTGTGGTGATGGATAAAAATAGTAGAGGTAGAAAAAAAGTAGAAAGGGGTTTTAGTATTTTTTTAAATTTTCACAGATAACAGACATATATTTTATTTACTAAAAATTACAGTTTTTTTGTCATGTATTATGTAAAAAATATAAATAAATAATCAAAAGATCAAGTGTAAAATAAATCAAAAATATTCAAAAATTTTCCCTTTTTTTGTCAAAATCAAACAAATAATGCAAAGATTCCTTTTTTTTGTCAAATTAAAAATTTTTTTTTTAACATACAAATTTTGGAGGTGGGCTTTGAAAAAAATTTAAAATTAATACATGAAAACAAATAAAAAAAATTTTGTAAGTACACTAATTTTCAAAAAATATAACTAGTAAAATTATTTCTATGGGCCCTCGCTTCAAAAAATTTACTGATTTAAACATATCATTTTATTAGATGAAGACATTAATTGAACAAATTTAAACATACTTGGACGTTTTATGTAAAATTCTTAAAGTAAAAATTTTTTTTTAAATTTTCATAAAAAGGGCATACCATAATAAAGTGATATTTATCTTCAATATCCCCAGCATTACAAAATGAACAATTCGATGCGCTCTTCTGTTCTTTTTTGGCCTATCGTCCTGTTTTAATTCTTTAAATTTTTGTGAAATAATCTCAATTGTGCTAAAAATGTTCTAAAATTTCTTGATAAAAAATTTCCAAATATTTTTCAGCTCCCAAAGACTTTTTTAAACATTTTGTGCATAAAGTTTTTCATTTCCATAGTGTTATACAGTTCTGTCAAAATACATCTATCTTTCTAGATTTAAAGAAATATAAATTCTTAATTCTATACTGAATGGTTACTCCAAACATAGGGAAAATCCAAAACTTCTAACAAAATTTTAACATTAAATGCCCAATTCTTTCTACTGTTATTCCTGGTTAAAAACTTCTATAAAAAGGTTAATAAAATATTTTTTGAAGAAAATACCTTAAAACCAAAATTTTAATTATACGTGTAATATTAAAAAAAAAGGGTACTAAAAAATTCACCAAAACTCCCATGTTACTTGTTGACGTTTTTACCTTAATTTTCATTTTACAAATTTAAGATGAAGACCCAATTGTTTTAGATTTAAAAAACCCCCATATTTCACTACTGAATTCAGAATAGACCAAAAAAAGCATAAAAAAGTTGACATTTAACTTTTGTTTTTAACTTATTTTTTCAAATTTTTTAAAAAGTAAATTTAAATGCCTTTAACCTTTACCCGTAGAATTTCCTGATTTAATACAAACGTTCCATTGTAATTGAAGAGTTCCCAAATAATTAAAATTATTTACTATTCTATTCCCCCCCCATCAATAACCATTTCTCTTTGGGTAAAATAGGACCACGATTTTGAACACCTAACCTTAGTTTATCAACATAACTTTAAATCCCCATTTAACCAATATTCATTTAAAAGCCCTAACCTCATTGCAATTCCTCTGGGTTTTCACCAATCCACCATATCATCGAAAATAAAGCAAAATAACTGTTACTCATCAATCGTTAAAGGACAAGTTATCATTCTGCAAAAAAATCAAGATCTTCAATGAAAAGAGCGAATAAATCGGTGAAATTCCTCGCCTTTTTAAGGCAATAAACAATAAAAATTTTTCTGAAAAAAAATTACATCCTTTAACACATGCTTTACTTGGCATCAACTTTAAATATTCAAACATTTTACCATAAACACCTAGTTTAACATTTAAGCCATAACGCTTTTAAATATAACTAAAAAAAGCCTTTTTAAAGTCTACAAAGTACAATACTTTTTTATTTTCATTTAAATGTTTTTAAATTTAATGCATCTAAAAAAAACTAGCATCTACAGTAAACGCCCCTTGCGAAATCCAAACTGTGCATCTACGTTTGCGCATATACATCTAGGCATATGAACAATATAAAAATGAAAATTAAGTATCTGAAATATATCCATAAAATAGACGGTCATGCGATTGGGGCATCATAGAGAAATTTGTGCTACAAATAAAAATTTTTTTTTGACTTTAAAACGTAATTACTCTATGACGTTTTACTTCACAGAATGTAATAGACACATATTTCCCTTTCTAACAAAGGGAAAAGAAACGAATACTTATTACTATCTAAATACAACTTTCTATCATCTGGAGCGATTTTTTAAAGCATTTGAAATTTGACGTCAATGGTTCGAAACTTAATTTCCATAAAACCTTTGCCTTTTCGAATTTTGAAAAAATGGACCCGGGATCACAACTAGAGCCTAACTCCATTCTTGAAATTTTGATGAAAAACGGTCCCGAAATAATGGCTTATACCACGTACACATTTTTTCACCTCGTCAAATCTACTTATAACGGCAAATGAATTGAAAATTTATACTTTTCGAAAGCTCATAGTTTGAAATATAGCCTAAAAATTGCATTTTCTGGGCCCCTTGGGAACAAAATTTAAATTAACAAAATAACGGAAGAAAAAAAAGAATAAAAGGATTTCGTTATGCCCAGTATCAGGGGAATTGGACTGAAAGTACAGGACAAGATTTTGTTACAGGGTGACTGACAACCAACCGACCAACGGCTATTCTCTTCCATTTCCGCTGTATACAGGGGGTTTTTATTTCAAAAAAAAATAAATCAAAAAACCTAGTATCTATAATTAATATAAAATCTAAAATTTTTTTGAAAAGGGGAATTTTAACGCTGTTTTAGGAAGCACCATTTTGGATTGGACAAATTTCGGGGGTATATTAAGATTTTTTTTATTTCAATTTCCCTTCCCCTTTTTCTACACAGAAAAAAGAGTCTTTTTTTTCTCCTTAACACTAAAAGATGCAATTTTTATGCTTTTTTCGCTCAGTACGATTTCGTTATGGAATCAAAATTGAATAAAAATTTTCTGAAAATCGTGCTGGGGTATTTTATTTATTAAACTTTAATGAAAAAAAGAAATTTGCATAGATATTTCTAATCATAACGGTGAATTTCCGCAATAGCTTTTTTTTTTTCTTCAAATTTCTTTTTCAATATTAACATACATTCTTTGCCAAAATGACAATCATAATTTAAGACATGTGTTTTAATAAAACATTAAGTACATGTAAATTTGGTCTCTCTCGAGACTTTAAAAATTAAAAAAGTGCCTCCCTCGGGCGCATGCAAAATTTTACAAATTGAAACTCAAATTTTCATGGTTTATGATTTTTGTGCACCGTTTAATCAGTTCAACTTCATAATGGTTAATAGTCCAGGGGTTCATAGCCTGTTGATTGCAACAACTTTATTTTGCCGAAAATTCATAATCCCTACTGCACCAATGTTTACATGAACTGAAATACACACCATGGATATATTCTCCAAATCCCCGTCAGGTGCATTTTTTGGTTCTCCCCATTTTGGGTATTCTGGGGCTTTTTACATTGTGAAATATTTGACGTAATGTGACGAATTTTACAGAAAAAACCATCGAAAATAAACAGCATGTTTGACCTTTTTTTTCAAAACCCTTTTTTATTGAAAATTTTTGGGGAAAACGGAAAAAATAGTCATTTAATAAAGAAGTCGGTTTCCTCCATTTCACTAATGCTTCTTTTTATTTTTTTTTTAAACCACTTGTTAAATCACCGAAAATCATAATTCAGCAAGCAAGGATCATGTTTATGAAAACCAACATGTGTTCAAAAAAAAGTGGGGTTTTGATTATGAATAAATTTAACAACATTACAGACGTCATTTGAGTCATAGCGTTTTTAATGATATAAACTTATCATGAAAAATGTAATTCGCACTTCTTTTAAACCCTTTTGTTTAGGGTTTTTACCCCCAAATTTAGCCATATCCCTCCAAAATAAAAGGACTCTCTTTAAAAGGGATCAAAGTTAAGAAAATTTGCTGTTGTACCCCATTAAACAAAACTTGGGGGGAACCCTATAATAACATGGAACATTTCATGTGATTGTTTTTTTGTTTCTTTTGGGATCATCTTTTTTTTAAAAACAAATCTGTTCTGGATTAAAACACAGAACTTCAATGAACTGTTGTTTATAAATTGTGTTTCTATATGTCACCTACTCATGGCAGATTTATTTTCGTTCATTGTCGAAACTCTTGACGCATTTTGGAATAATTTTTTTTTTGACGTTGTTGGTTTTTGACAGTTTTTTTTTAAATTTTTTTGATTACCATAAAATTAATTTAAAGGGGAATTAAAAGCATTTTTTATAAATTTAATTTAAAAGAAAGGGGGTCGTTTTTTTTCTAGTGTCTTGCAAGAACCATGTTTGCTGTCGAGAACTTAAACTCCTACCCATCTCTTTAAACTGATATTGCTTTTATAAATTTAAAAAATTTTACCTTTGCCCACAAAAATTGGATTTTTGGTTTTTTTTTTCCCCAAAAAGGTTTTGCATAAGTCTAAAAAGGTGGGGATTTCTTTTTTTCTAGTAGTGAGTTTCGAGTAAGAAAAGTGATTTTTGCGCCAAAAAAAAGTGATTTTGAGTCAAAAAAAAGTGATTTTGAGTCTGAAATAGTGATTTCGGGTTAAAAAAGTGAGTTTCGAGTTAAAAAAAGGTATTTCGAGTCTAAAAAATGAGTTTCGAGTCAAAAAAAAATGGTTTCATTAAAACATGTATTTCGAGTAAAAAAAAAATGAGTTTCGAGTCTGAAATAGGATTTCGATTTAAAAAAAGTGATTTCGAGCAGAACAGATAAAACAAAGTGTATATACTGTACATGACCGGATAAAAATGTATGTTTTGGCGACTGTGTATATATTTAACATCATTTTGTGTTTTAATTGTTTTTTAACGGTAAATAATTTAAAAAATGGGAAAAACATTGTTTATTCACATGAGTTAAATTTTATATTTCTCGACATGCGGGTCGTTTAAGAAAAATCTATATCCCAGTAAACTCAAATATCAAGTCTATATCCCCTAACTGTAAAAAGATGGAACATACACCAAAAATTTTTAAATGGTTCAATCGGATACCCATTCCGAATAAACCGTTTTAAAAAGGGGCCGTTTTTCCCCGACATTTTTCTAATTTATTGGTTTGATATAAAAAATAAACACTTTCACACAAAAATAAACCCCTCACTTACGACTTTTCGGGTTTGTCTCCTTGACTACTTTCCCTTTTTTTTTGTTATTTTCCCTTACCTTCTTCCAAAATTTTTACACCGGGGAAACACGAATGTATTTTTGGTTTTGTTTATCGACGGGAAGTATTGTAAAAGTAAGTATCATTTTGAAAAAGGACATTTTATTGTGCCAGTTTTGTATTTTATTTGTAAAACTTTCTTATCCAAATCATATATTGTGACAGTCACACCACTGACAGCACTCTAAAAACAAGCATCAAAATTAATCATTTGCATTAAAATAAAGATCACAAAAAAGCATGGGTAACATGACTGAATTTAGCAATCACCTCTAAATTGTATCAAACGATCCAGATTTTAAAATAAAACTTCCCAGCAAACACCTGAAACTATACAATTTATTCACCTTGAAATATGGTCGCGACGTCCAACCTATTTCAACTCCATTCGTCGTTATTTATCTGAATCACAACTCGGAAAAAGACGTTGTGACAACTCAAAATTCTGGTCGACAATTTCGAAAATTTTTGTAAAAATTTATATTTTACTTTTTTTAATATAAAATATTTGGGTAGAAGAAAACACTTTATAAAAAAAAAAGGGAACAAGATTCTACTGCTGAATACCCAGTTTTAAGTTATTTTAAAATTGCCTTGTTACGTCCCTTGGGTTTTTAAAGGGGGCGCGTTTTTTAGCTTTTTTTTCGTTTTTTGACTTTCTAAAGGGCCTTTTGATAATTATTTTTAATTTTTCCCGAGGCTAAATTTAACCAAATTTTAAATGAAAATTGTGCGTAAATTGTAATTATATGCAAATATATAAAATTTTAAAATGATTCAAAAAAAAAAATACTGGCATCGAGGGGAACAATGAAGGCCAAAAAAAAGTGTAGCTAGCAAAGAATTTAGCGATTTTTTCCCGGGTATGAAGTTTCAAAAATTTTCTTTTAAATATTTTTTTTTTTTTTTTGTTATCTTTTTTGCATATTTTTTATTATTCAACAAACCAAAATACGCTTTACTTTAAAGAAAACCCCCACCCCCCATTGATTTAATGCAGTTATAATTAATTTATAAAACTAAATTCTAAAACATGCAATTAAATAAAATGTAATTTTTTTTAAAGAAAAAAAGGTTTTTGTACCTATCTCATGTAACCGCAAAAAGGGAGATAATTTTAGAAAACCATACATCCGAAGTATTGGGTTCTCCCAGATAAGAAAATGAAAAAAAAACCCTTTTCACTTATATTATAAATATATCACAAAAACATCAATATTTTCCCCTTCAAAAATTTTAAAAATTGTCATGGAACTAAAAACAAATTTAAAAAAACTGCCAAAACCAATGTTGTAAAAAAAAACCAAAATGGTGCTGATTTCTCGACAATGAACTAAAAAAAGTATCAGTCAATTTGTGATTTGTTGAGGGTTTTCCCCTTAAAAAAATATCACACCGGGGTGTATTTGCATTAGTTACTCTCAGAATACATATGGCAAAACTCAAAATTTGGGGATCTGGGCATCGTTTCTCGACATTAAGAAGAAAAAAAACGTCCCAAATTTTTAAAATTAACTCATAAATGCTTAATTGCCCTCAAAATGTGTTTAACTTAATAAATATTTGGAATTTTTCTTTCCCACATTGACTGTATAGAATCGAGCTATAATATTGTATGACAAACATGGTGACCCGATCAGCTTTAGATATAAATGCAGATTATCCGGATCGTTTTGAAATTGATGGGGGGGGTATCGAACTCCATCCCTTTTTCGCAGTGTTTTGCGGGTACAAAAAAAAAATTAGCGAAAAAAGTGTTCATCATGTTTTTCTTGCACCAATCTAAATCGTTTATTCAAAATAAAAATATCAGTTTCTTCAATACTCATCAATCAACCTGCAAAACAACTTTAAGCAACTATTTCTGTACTGCGACAAATTTTGCTCTGGAGGGTTGCACTGTATTTTATTTTCTTTATTACATTTGATTACTTGGGGAAATTTTGTAACTGCATGATTATGTTTATACTTTATTCATTATTTAAGTTTTGAAATTGAAATATAATATGCGCTTTTTTTAGTAAAAAGTTGAAGGACATAATTCTCACAATGAAGATGAAAGAAAGATTTTTTTAAAGACTTAGAGAATTTTTAAAATTCTTTTCGGTATTTAGATTGTGTTATTGGTGTGTTCACAACTTTTTTTAACAAACTTGCATGATATTCAACCCCCTGTACCAACATCTACACACTTGTATCTTGAATAACTGGCAAATTATTTTTGCAACTTTTTAATTGGTAATATTATTTTGAATGTTATAAAAGTTAATTTTTTTATTAACCAGTTTTCGAATTTTAATGGGTTTTTGTACGTCCCCTTTTCTACTTAACAGATTAATATAAAGGGAAATTTTCTTTCTGCACAATCGTGCACAAACTTTTTAATTTCTTATAAAAAAAAGTAAATAGACACAACATGAAAAGACCCATGCAAACAGCATAAAAACCCAAACAGCCTGTGATAACTCGCAGGCTGATAGGTTTTTAGCTGTTTGCGCTCCTTAGTGGTCGGAAATGAGGATTTTATAAATTTGGGAGGTTTTAATTTAAAAATTTGGGAAGGTTTAACTGGTTTTCTAGACAGGGTTTATGTGGGACTTTTTTAGGGTTTAAAAAAGATCTATATGAGGGAAAAGGGTTAAAGTGAATGCTTAATGACATTTTTTGAAGCAATTTTGATCTATTGTTTTTTTTTTTCAAAAATTAATGTAAAATGATAATGTTGATGTAAAATTTTGTTTAAAAAAAAAACTCAAAAAATGTGTAATTTGCAAACGAGTTTTTTTTTATTTTTCCTGTATTCTAATTTTTTTAGAAAAAATTTTTTTGTTCTTTAATGTGGCCCTAATGTTTGGGTTTAGGTTGGTGAAGTATAGAGTGGTTGGTAACCCGTTTGAAAGTGGTTAATCTGGGCAATACAGTTAAACATGTTGGAAACATGTTAAAAGTGGCAAAAAAAAACTCTGAACAAAGCGGGGAAATATCAAAAACCTTTCAAAACAACCAAAATCTAACGTTATCCACCAGGGGACAATGTCAGTACAACGTTTATACGACGTCAAAAAGTTTGCTGGGGTTAGTCGAAGATCCATTTACAATTTTATACCAGGGGGGGTTGGGGGGGAAACTCTGAAAACACAACAAGTGGGGGGGGGGGGCCACCCTTTATTAGTATATTTTATGCATAATATCCAAATCCCTCCCCCTCTGGATCTGCCATGACTTAGTTTACTATATTTTTGATCACTTTATTTAAAAAATATTTAGGTGAATCAGGTGGTGAAAAATTGTGGCCCCCTTGATGGAACCAGTGCCCAACCCCTTCCACTAGCACCCAGCCCAGACCCGATTCTCACAAAGTACCAGTACCCGGCTCATATCCCACCTCAAATTTATAATTTGTCACAAATTCTTAACACAAAGCTTTGTGAAATGCTCTCATTCCGAAGTAGTTACTAACTTTATTTTTTCATTGTAAATATCCCTCCATGATCTTTACTGTATTACAAAATGAAATAAAAAGTTTTTTTTTTGCTAAATTCCCACTGATCTTTAAATGCACGGGGAATTCCCGGGGTTAAATTTATGCATATGTTTTAAAAAAATATATGTTAATAGGTTATACATTAGAAAAAAATAATTTTAGCTAAACATTGCCAAATTTTGAGAGGCAAAGGGGGTAAAGTCGCGTTTTTAACACTCACTCAGCATCTCACCGCGTGGGTTCAAACCCCGGCAGGGTCATTCAGTTTTTCATGTTGGAACCCTTTCCAGATGCTTGGGGGTAGGTGGGTGAGTCCCCAAAAATGCCTCCGGCTTGGGGGGTCTTCCTCCACCTTTTTTAGCTGACCGCATATGACTGAAATACTGTTGAAGCGACGAAAACTCAAATGTCAAACAGCTGTTAAGTAAAATTTAAAGTCAAGTCAAGATTGTTCAAATTATTTTGATCCTTTGAAAAAAAAGGCCGCCAGGGCTAAGCCCTTTTTCCCTTTAATTTTAAAAGTACAAATTTGAAACTTTCTTCTTGTCTAAGTACTCACTCGATTTATTTTGCAGGGGGCAAAACCAATTTTCCGCAATATCATAAGAATTTGCTGTTTCTTTTCCTCCCCAAATACCTGGTTCTCATGAGCCCCGGGGCCATCATGCCCTCTTGTTAAATTACCACTGGTTTTTTTTTTCAGTCTATCATACGAAGTTAATGTCAAATTGAACGCATTTATTTAATCATTTTTAATATAAACTGATATTTTAATATCTTAAGATAAAAGCTTTATACAAAGAATTAAACTTTTTATTTTGTTGAAAGATAACCATCCTTTTTTTCTTTACTTTGCATTTCTTTTCTTTTGTTGTCTTATATTATTATAGGAATTATGTTATCAAAAAAATATGAATTTAAAGAGCTTTTTAAGGGTGTATACTTTTGATTTTTGAACAGAAATATTGAATTATAGGAAAATAAAATTTCTGCTCCTGTATGTAATTTTTTAAAAAAAAAAAAAACCCTTGAATTTGCATTCAAGAGGGGCTGCCAAAAGTGAATATTCACAGATTGGAAACTATTTATGGTTCAAATATGTTGTATTACAAATCCCAAAAGATAAAAAACAAAGAAAATATTCCTTGTAATTTGTCCAAAACCACATTTTTGATAAAAATATAGTTATCTTATCCCATTATTCTCAATGATGTTTTTTTTTAACTGTACATTTTTATAGTACTCAACAATAAAATGATTTAGGTAAAAACAAAAAATTATATTTACGGAATAAAAATAAAAACACGTAATTATTTTCTGCTAAAAAAAAATAACCATGCATCAAAAAAATTGGGTAAAAAATTTTACTGAATGTAAATTTAGTGACAGAAAAAAAAAATTTTGAAAAAAAATATATAAAATATATATATATATATTATTATATAATAAAATATACTTACTTGGTACTTTTGTAGCCGCAACCTTATTTACGGGAAAAATTGTTGGGTTTTTTAAAGGCTTTCTTTCGTTATTAATCGGCTTATTTTGGGATTGATTTTTTTCATACCCTCAGAGAGTCGGTAAAGAATTATATCAACAACTATAAGAAAATTTAAATTTATGATGCTATTGTATTCAATCGGTTTAAACGAATGTTATACTTAATCTATCTTTAAAGACCCCTCACCCCAAAAAAATCTTCATAACAAGGGGGTTTAAAAATGTATGCGAATAACATTTTTTCTTTAACTGTACTCGAAACCACTTTTTCCCGGCTCGAAACTCACATTTTTTGACTCGAAAATCACTTTTTCCACTTAAACTCACTTTTTCCGACTTGAAATCACTTTTTCCCCACTGAAACCATTTTTCCAACTCAAAAAATCACCTTTTTTCGACTCGAAACTTATCTTTTCTTGTTCGAAAAATCTTTTTCCAACTCGAAAATCCTTTTTGAACAAAACTCACCTTTCAACTCGAAACTCACATATTTAAAATTAATCTCGAATGTCCTTCTATATGCAACTTTAAAAACCCCTACGACAATGTGTTTAAACTTTAATCTTATTTAGTCCGCTCCTTCAGTAAGTTTCTTGTTCTTCCCTATCATAACGATCCGAACACCACACATCTCTGTCACGATATTTCCCTTTATTACAATGTTTATCCAGATACTAGTTCCTCTTTCATTTATTTAATGCAATAAAAACACAACGCGCGTTGTCTTACATCTTTCTTTAAAAGGAAACTATTTTTCACAACTAAAACGTAATTCGGGCTTTTTTTTTTTTTTACACAAATGCACCAATCCGCACACATTTTCTGTGTATCAATAATGACAACCAACAGAGAAATCGGGGAAAATTTAATTACATTATTCAATTTAGCACACTTAAAGGGCATAAATTCCACATAAACCCAAAAAAGAGCACACAGTTATCCTTTGCAACCTAAGCTCCAGCAAGCGCTTGTGACACTGCTTTAAAACATCCCCATTTACCTGCTATATGAATGGCCTTTTTTTTTCAGGATGGACTAAATAGAAACTACATTTCTTAACCGTTTTCAACATCTTTTTTTTATTTAAAAAAAGACTTTCTACTTTAACAATTTCATAAAAGATTTAAACACATCATGCCAAAAATTCTAGAGAAATATAAAATTTCCAAATTCACTTCAGCTCTTCGGGAAGCAAATTTATACGCTTTTTAAAATTTTGACTCATTAGTTCAATCTTGGATCCCCAAAAAAAACCCTTTTGCCTTTTCGAATTTGAAAACAGCCCCGGGAATGCACAACTAGAGCCAAAACAAACACATACTGGAATTTGATGAAAATGGGTCCAGAAATAATGGCTTTAGCCCGGGACAAATTTTTTCACCTGACGTTAAATCTGACTTTTTTGCGTCATAGAAATAAATTCATTTCTTTCGAAAGAAAAATGTTTGTTATATATGCTATAATTTTCATTTTTTGGGACCATTGGCAAAACCCAAAATTAACAAAAATTTAAAACGGGAAGAAAAAAAATAAATAATAAAAACTAGATTTCATTCGTTGGTACAATGATAGGACTTTCTGCAACTTTTTGAATTGAAAAGATGAATACCGTTAGAAAAAATATATTTTATTTCCCCCTTTTACTTTTTTTTCGTAGGGTCTTCTCATCATGAACCTTAAGTAAGCCATAGGGCAAAAAAAAAAAATCTTTATTTTGATACGTTTTTTAAAATTTGCCCAAATTTTAATTTGTTGTTTTTTTTTGTATTGGGTTTAATGTCCCGTATAGATTTCAATCAATAGAGACTCCAGCATTTACAGGGGGAGGAAGACCCCAGTACACAGAGGTACCGGGTGAATAGCAGGGGTTGGCGTCAAGACTGCGCATGCGCGGGAGGACGTCATAATCATTGCGCATTGGGCTGCCATAGTTTTTCTAGCATGACACTTTTTTTGAATGACATCATGATCTATATTTAGAAATGACATCATGAGCTATTTTTAGATTGACGTATATCTTTATTTAGAAATGACTAAAGTACAAGTGACTTTACTTTCGACCTGGGGTTAAGGACATGAGGGTAAAGTCCTTAGCCTTGGGCGGAGACACCTGGTAAACCCAAAAGAACATTAATAAACAGAGGTATTGAAGTCCCAATAATAACAGAGCTGCTTGTATATTCATCATGGGGCCTAATGAGGGATATTGAGGGTCAGGTCCTCACCCTTTAAAGGGGGGACTATACAAAGTTTTAAAAACAATAATATTCCATATGACAAAAACTAAACTACAATAAAAATATAAATTTTTAGAAAACATATTTGGAAAACATAAAAAAAAAAATAAGGGCTTTACTAGATGTGAACAGCTCCACTTCTGTTAAAAATGAACTCAACACTCATGTTTACGTGTAATCTGCCGTTTATGGCTAGTATTTCCGAAACTATATTAGAAATATATTTGCACTGTACAACAAATATAAACCAAATTAACCAGTTGTTATCTAAATTAACTATGACTTTGATCACAACCAATCAGAATAGAAATGCAAATCGCATCAACACACACATCTCCGGTTATTATTTTTGGAAATGTGATAACGGGTTTTCAATTTGAACCGCCAATACCATGTCTCATTTTATTGATTTAACAAGTTTAGGACAGTTGTCTAAAAATAACCAGATTTAATAAACTCCAATCAGAAAAGAAATTCAGAAAACGCAAACCAATAACATGTTTCATTTTATGAATAGGCATAAAATTGCACAACACCAGCAATCATTTTTACTCCATGAACCTATGAGGCGTATAACACACACACACACACACACACACACACACCACACACTTTTCAAACAAAATCACAGAATGTGTTCATGGTTCTGGAAATGAAATGACATGTTGAATAAGGTAAACTTTTTAATTCATAAATCACCTACCTTTTTTCCTCAGTATCAAATTTTATATTACACCACAAATTTTTAAAAAGTTAAATTTTATCCATTTTTTTTTTCAAATCAAAATCCCCTTGCACAAAAAAGTATTCACAGAAGAACGAAATTGTCAAATTTTGCGCCAAATATTAGTATAAAAATGTTTAAAGATGTGTTGGGAAAATCATAATCAATATTAGGATATGATTGAGCCACCTGATTTTATTTTAAAACACATGTTTATGTTAATCGTATAAAACCTGGGGTGGAAAGGGCCAAAGGTTTTAATAATCAATACTTCTCTAATTGTCGCAATGAATTCTCCATTGTGAGACGCCCGTGCCCCCCCCTCTTACCATTCAATAGGGACTTTACAACACTGATTATTGTATCCACTTGGAGATTTCTCTCGCCCCCCCCCATTCACAAATCAAATTTACAGCCGTTTCAATTTAAACCGCTCAGAGTAAGTAAAAATCAATAGTTGTAGTAAAAAGTCTCATGACATTTATATGCAGGGGTTCAGTGAACTTTATATATTTGGTAAAAGAAAAAATGATTATACGCATGTTATTTGCCCTTTTTTCCCCCTTTAAATTTGTGAATACAAACGTAATCTATATTAGTTTACGAAGCTAAAATATTAAGTATTAAGTATGACAAAGAGAGAGAGAGAGAAGAAGAATCGATTCGCTTTTTTATGTTGAGCAGTGTACTGACTACAATTTAACATCTGCTGTTTATCGATTTCCTCCAAGGGGTTTTATACAAGGTTCAGTGAATTTCATCAGTTGAGCACAATACAATGAAAAACTTCAAAACCCATTTCGCTGGTGTTTAGAAGGTATTGAATTATTTGCATCATTGATCACATAATGGGGTGTTTGGTAATTTTATTTGAAACCAGTAGCCCATTTCGTTTCAACACTAACTCCACCTGGGGTGTCAAAATTGATCTCTTAGAAAAGACAGTACAGCTTTTGACTCGCGTTTGCACTATTGTAATGTAAACTTTAAACACAAGTTATGGATTTAAATATTTTTTTTTTTTCTTCTTTTATCTTTTTTTTTATCATTGAGTGTCAAAGACAAAATCAATAAATTTGGTAAATTGAGTCAAAAAGATTGGGAAAAATGATGCTTTTTTTTCCCACCAAGAGGGGGGCAATGTTTATTTTATATTAACATTATTTTTTAAAATTGCTAAACCATTTTATAAATTTTAAATTATAGCATTAAAAATTATAAATATAAGAATATGTTTTAAATCTTTTTAAATACAAAAAAATTACAGGTATTTCCTTAATGGAATTCAAATTTAAAATGGTTTAAACCCTCATATGTTTAATTATTTATTACATGAAAAAGTGATCGAAATTTAAGAAGGGGGGAAGTATTGTTTATTTTATATTAAAAAATATATAGAATAGATTAGAAATTAAACAGAATCGATCGAGATGATATATATTATTTAATTAATATATATTAAAAATTATATTTTTTTTTTCATTATTTATATAAATGCCGTTTAGGTCATTATTTCCGGTCTCTATTTTTAGTCCAAGGGTGAGAATTATCTGTGTTCATGGGAACCGGTGTAAACCCGGATATGGGTAAAAACAGAAGTGGTATCCATCTGTGAAATCATTAAATGAGGGCCTTTTTTCTGCTCTAACATTTAGTCTTTTTAGTATAAAATTTTATTTTTGATTTTTTAGAACTCTTTTTTATTTTTTTTATGAAAAACAAGTCAAAATATATGTTAGCCCGATATTGATTATTTACGATTTATAATTTATCATAAAAAAATCAATATTTTCCCCTTTTTTTCACTAACTTTGGGTCATTTGAGCATACAAATAGTAAGTAGCTTAAAAATAAATCTTTGTTTTATTTTAAAACGAATTATTGCAATTATCGATTTTTATTTCCCATTTTTTTTAAAGAGTTTGGTTTTTTGAGGGCCTATTATCAAAAAAAAACAACAACAAACATTTTTAAACTGTTTCTCATTTTTTTTTGCAAAACAAATCGTTTTTTAAATTTACAACATTTTTTGTTTTACAATTAACAAATTCTAAAAATGTTACTTTTTTTATTTTGCAATACAATTCGTTTTTATATCACACATTTTTCCGTTCTCAATTAACAAATTTTAAATCTGTTACTTTTTTTTTTTTTTGCATAAAAAATCGTTTTAAAATCACACATTTTTTGTTCACAATTATATCCTTGTCCAAACTAGAAGGTGCATTGGCCGGAATTCCTATGGGCGAAATCTTTTTTTTTGATTTTACAGGGGAAAATCATTTCAAATTTCATGGAATAGATTTCTTTCCCCCGGGGGGAAGGTTTTGACTTGGGGCCCTTTCACCCTTGTACCCCAGGGGGAAATACTAATGGTCGGTTCTTTAGACGTGCCACCGTCTGTATTTTTTTACAACGTATGTCCTTTATGGTTAGGGCTTGTTTTGCTGACTCCAAATTTCTCGAAGAATTTTCTAATGAACGCGCTTCCTTCTAAAAAAAATCTGTATACATTTGCATGAATTTTTTTTCGTCTTAAAAGACAAAACCCTAGGTTTTGAAAGGGCTTTCGTTTGATTTTCCTCATTTCTATATTTGTATTTTTTCATCCCAAATTTTTTCCGTTTTTTTTCACCACTTTTTTGGCTAAGGGTTCGAAAAAATTCATTTATGTCTTCAATGAATTTTTCGTCCTAAACTTTATTATCAGAACCATCATCGCAGGGGTCCAATCTCGAGGCCCCTTACTCTATATCTTCATTACAGTATGTTCGCTTTTCTTTTTAACACCGCTGGGCACCATCCTACATTTTTTGTAAGTTTTTTATGTCTGAAAAAATAAACCGCAGTCGTCGCAGAAATCATGATGTTTCAAATTTCGACTGGAACATACCTGTCTCTGTATATCGTTTGGGGTTCCATTTCAATTGTTTTTCCCCCATAAATTCCTCACATTGTGCCTTGCGCAGTAAACTGTGTAAGTGGGTTTAAAACTAGATAAATAGCCATAGGGATGCTAAAGGCCTTTCAAAAGGTCTTAACATTTCTTGGGGGTTACTGGGGGGACATTTGTCGGGGAAGGGCATAACCGTTTCTGCTACAGGGGTTTTTAAATAAAACCAATAATGCAATTTCGTCTCTGGGTAGGATCTTTTCTGAAAACAGGTTTTTGGTTTACGAGACAGAAGATTTCGATGGGGGCTACCTTCCTGAATAAATCGGGCACTCGTTGGTCTTCACCCCCTTCCGTAGCCTGTCATTAATTGATCCATTTCTGACTCTAGGGGCCAAAAACTCGCTTTTTTCAGATTAAAAGGGACACTTTTTTAATTTACTTCCCAAAAAATTTTTTTTTATTTCGTCATTAACGGTTTCCTCTCTTGTATACCAGATAATACTTGTGGACGGGGGGAAGTTTTTATTAGCCCCTGTAGTACTGTGATACGAAAATAATTTTTCCACAAGAGGGCGGTCCCCTGACCATACACGTAAAGGATGTTTAAAAAAAAAATTTCCCGTCCTTATTATGTTGAAGGGGAACTTTTTTTGTGTCGTACTCCCCCGAAATATCGAACCTCCTCCTAAGGAGGAGGAAAAGGTAATTCCTCCTCCTTAGGGGGATGATGAGTCAATTCTGGGGGAGGAGGGGGAGTCAATTTCCCGGGGGGAGGCTTTCATTTACTGTCTTTTTCATTCATTTTAAATGCACAATGTCTTAACATATTGTCCCTTCTTGTAATACTTGTTCACTTTATAGAAAACATATTTTATGAACTGAAAAAAGGGAGGCACTTCCCCTTTTAAGTTTTTTAGACTTTGATCCTGCATGTTCTTATTTAATCAGTGTTTACACATCTCTAGATCCACTTTGAAAATTCCTCGTCGTAGTTCATGAAATTGTCCATCTTATGGGAGAATCGACCAGCAAACGAACATTGAAATAACATTTTATTCCACTTTTTGTACAAATTCCATATTTTCAAGTCATGCGAATCTCCACATTGTTAAATTCCACTGTTTTTACCTGAGTGTCAAAACTTGTAGGACTGACACGATTTCGTATGGTTTTTTGTCCCTCGAAGTTCAAACTAATGAAAAAGGGTCAGTTTTACATAGAATGTTGTATTTCCGTTTTTAAAGGATTATGGACTTCCGTCAAGCGAATTCTTTTGTATAGAATTCACTATATTATAAAGGTCATTCTTACATTTTTTGACGTCATTTCCGTTTTTTTTTTCAGGACTTCGGTTAAAATGTTCAAGTAAAGATCTCACTTTTACATAGCCAAAAAAAATTTTCCCAAATCGGACAACACTAAGGAAGATAGAGTCATTTTTTTACATTTGATGACGTCATTTCCGTTTTTATTCATCACGGACTCGGTCCAAATTATTTTGAATCTAGTTGCTATTTGTTATGCTAAAAATGACAAAATAATAGTGAAAAAAAGAAATACTGATTTTTATATGATTATATATAAAATCGATAATAAATAAATATCGGATCAATCATATATTTAGACTTGATTTGCACTATAAAACAATATAAAAAAATGAGTTCTTAAAAAATCAAAATAACAATTTCGTATATTCAAATGATTAAATGTTAGAGCAGAAAAAAGAAAATGATTTTTTTTGTATATATATAATCGATAATTCATCCATATCGGATCAATCATGTTTTAGACTTGTTTTGCACTCAAACAATATCAATAACCTAATTTTTGAAATCAAATAACAAAAATTTATTCATTTAATCAATGTTTATACTATATTCGAATGATATTAGAATTTAATAAACTGAAAGAGTTAATGACTTTTAATTAGCTGTTTCCACTCCACTCCAGATTATATCGATTAAATATAAACATGTGTTTTAAGTTAAAAATCAAGTGGCTCACTCATATCCATAATATGATTATTGATCTTCCAACACATTTTTTAAAAAATTTTTATACAAAAGAATTTGGCGCAAAAATTTGACAATTTCGTTCTTCTGTAATACTTTTTTGTGCAAGGATCTTGATTTCAAAAAAAAAATGGGTATAATTAACTTTTTAGAAATTTGTTGTGTGATATAAAATTGGATACTGAGGAAAAAAGGTAGGGGATTTAGAATTAAAAAGTTTACCTTATTCAACATGTCCATTTCATTTCCAGAACCATGAACACATTCTATGATTTGTTTGAATAGTGTTCGTGTGTGTGTGTGGTTAACGCTCATGTTCATGGGGTAAAAATGATTGCGGTTGTTTGCAATGTCATGCCTTTCTGAAATGAAACATGTTATTGGTTGCGATTCTGAATTTCTTTTCTATTGGTTGTTTATCTAAGTCTTTATTTTTAGACAACATGTCTAGACTTGTTTATCGACATAAAATGAAGACATGGCATTGGTCGGTTCAAATTGTAAACCAGTTACTGGGAAAAACATTTCCAAAATAATAAACCCGAACTTTTGTGTGTGTGATGCGATTCTACATTTCTATTCTGATTGGTTGTTGATCAAAGTCATAGTTAATTTTAGATAACAACTGGGTTTAAATTTTTTTATTCTAGTTGTATAGTGCTAAATACATTTCTAAATATGTTTTCGGGAAAAACTATGACCATAAACGACAGATTACACTAAATCATGATGTTGAATTCAATTCATAACAGAACGTGGAGCTGTTCACATCGTAAGTAATGCCGTTAATTTTTTCATGTTTCCAAATATTGTTTGATAAAAGATTAATTATATTTTTGTATGTTATTGTATTTTGATCAATTTATATCATTTTTGTTTTAAGACTTGAATAGTCCCCTCTAAGGCTGACGACCTGACCCTCAATGTCCGTGAATAAGCCTATACTGAATATACAAGCACTCTGTATATTTTGGGGCTATCAATACCTCTGTTGTATCTAATGTACTTTGGTGTTTACCTGTGTTCCCGCCTAAGGCTAAGGACATGACCCTCAATGCCCTCAACCCTAGGCGAATGTACAAGTCAGCTCTGTACTTGATGTCTTTAAAAATATAATCATGACGTAAATCAAAAATTATCATTTTCATTCAAAATAATCATGATGTCTTTCAAAAATTAATTCATGCAAAAAAAAATAGGGCCCCGCACATCGCAAATAATCTGATGACTCACTCCGCTCATGGCAGCTTACGCCAAACCGCTGCTATTATACTTCCCGGGATAAAACCCCCGACCAACCGCAAGCCACTGAAGGCTTCACACAAAAAAATCCGAAGTCCCAAAGGGGGATTCGTACCCACAGCTTTTGGGGGGATTTTCCAATTTTGTATTCTAGTACCAATAAAATATGCCCCTAAAATCCCTACAATTCATTTACTTTTTTGGGTCTAGTTTATGGGTTTAAAAATAAAAGGGAAAATTACACTTAAATCTATTGTTTTTGCATAAAAAATTCTTTTTTTTAAATTTTCGTTACCCGGGGGAAAAAAACCGAAATGCTACCATCAATAGTTTCTAAACCGTGTACTTCGGATTTAAAATTTCAATAATGCTTTACATACGAGGGAGACACTGTTACGTTATAGTTAGTGTTTTTTAAAGAGAAAAATTTAACATAAAAGCCAGAACGGCTTAGCGAGTGACGGCTTTTTAAAGTTTAATTCTCTCCATTTGAAATTAATTTTGTCCAAGAAATCATTCCATTTTTCAAATATTTGTCTCCATTTAACATTTAATCGGCCCCAAAATTTCACTAAAAACTATCCGTTAAATCAGCTGATAAATTTTATAACCAGCTCAACACCTTTCACTGAGAGTGCGTCGTTTTTGTGTCAGAACGGGCTTTATGTTTTCCTATGGCTAAACCACAATTCCCTCCCCGGGTTACCCTGTATCCGGTTGGGCCACACAGAAAATATTGCCCCTTTTTAATGCTAATTAAAGGGTTTTTTTTGACTGAAAAAATCAAAAAAGGATTAAATTCTATAAACACAGTTAAAATATCAAAAAAATCCAAAATTTTGGGGGCCCTTTATTGCAAACAATCAACAGTTTGCATTATAAAGGGGGGAATTTTTAAAAAAGGGTGTGAAAGGGCCGAGGGTCCCTAAACATACGATTTTATTTCCAAAAAATATAAAAAATTTAGTGGGGTCCCCCTGTTTAAAATGTACAGAATTATTCTTTTAAATAATCATCTAATGGGGGAATTTTGGATGGAAATTTCCCTTACAAAATTTTGTCATTTGTATATAGCTTATACAGAACATATAGAAAAATTTAAATTGTGGTTTATCCTATCACCTTTAACTTTTACGGGGATTTTTTTTTTGGAACCTGAACATCGACAAAAAAAATACACAGAAACCCATAAAACAAACATTTACTCACCAGCATTCTGATTTATCCAAAATAAAAAAAAACTCTCATTTCTTTTCGTTTATTTAAAAAGTATTTTGCCGTAAGTAATGATGATACAAACATTTAAGATTTTAAAAAAAAAAGAAGAGGGGCACCACAAGTTTAAACAAAATTAGTATCGGTCATCGCTTTAAAACCTTGTGTAATTCAATTCTCAAAAGTAAACCCCGAATGGGGAATATATAACTTATTAAAACAAAACAATTAAGTTAAAATCCCATTAAATAAATTTAAAAAAACAATGATAAAATAATGAGAAAAAAGAAACAAAAAAAAAACCCCCCAACAAAAAAGGGTTACTTAAATAAAATAAAACCATAATAAGTCCCAAAAAAAACATATATAGGGGCAATTATTAACCTTTCTAAACATATCTTTTTTTTAAATTTCAATCACCCCTTTTTTTTTCCCAAGAGATCAAAATTGGGTTCCGGGTTAAAGCGACTTTAGCGTCGATCTACACAGCTTACACAATAGGCGCGCATTGCAAACATTTTAATTCACTGAGTAATTCACGCCGGAAGCAGGGTTTTTTGGGTTGAGTCTAAAAAATAAAATACTATATTTGGAATTGCACGCGTTAAATTTTAAACATAATTTCAAAAACCCAATAGGTTAGTTTATTATAACTTAAGTCCTTAAATCGGTCGCGCGCTTTGCCGCGCCAGACCGATTTATTTCATTAATGCTTACTAAAACACTAACCCATACTTTAAATTTAAACCCGACAAAATTAGAGTTGCCCCCCCTATTACTGCTTATGCTGCAAAATTAGGAAGGCGCCATGTCACTGTTGTTAAAGTTTCACACACGTGTACGTGCTTTCCAAAAATTTAACCAAAACTTTTGCGCATTTTTTTACCGTCGGGTCATTTTTTTTTCAGGGTTTTAATCAATTTTTGTAAAGGCTTTTTTTTTTTATTTTTTTTTTTATTTAGTTAAGACATCAAAAATATCAATGATTGACATTAAGGAAAAACTAAATATGTAAATAATAATCGTTTTTAAAAAATCGTGTCAGCGGAAATATCAAGGCTAAGAATACCCTGGAAAATACCAAATCAAACGATTTAAAACAGTCTTTGGTTTTTTTTAAAAACGTTATATCAATTATTTCAATTTTTGTATTTACCAAATTCTAAACATAGGGCTGGTATAAATTCCTTGGTTGGCGCTCACTTATTAAGGTATTCCCGGACTGAGGCCCTGTCGGGTAATGTACGGGTTTACATGCCAAATGTCTAGAAAACGTCATTACAACACACTTTTTTTTCAATGACTTTTTCTCCAAAAAACTTTTAAAAACTATCGGGGGGACTTAAACCTTATAAACTTACTTGTATTTTAGTATTAATTTAGCATCTTTTTCTTTCCTTAGGGGTCCCTTTGGGTCAACTGGTAATCTTTCCCCTTTGCAAAAAAAATTCGGAACCCTCATTCTATGTAAATGTTATTTAAACTAATTTTTTTAACAACTTTAATAAATTTTTAAAAAAACGTCAACACCCATTTAAACCCTCGTTTGGGAGGGTGTAGAAACACTCCCATATATGATAACGGAATGGGAGGGAGAAAATTTTAAAATAATACACGTTTTTCGCCAAATTTTAAAAATTAAATCAAAAATTAATAACAATCCGCAAAATTCGAACTCTTAACAAATTTAATTGACCATAATTTGAAATTTTGGGTCATGATTAATAAAATAGGGGCCAAACCTAAACAAAGTTCTCCTTTGGCCCTTTTAGCTAACGGAAAAATTAGCTTGCACTCTTGATGGGATACATGTTTATTTTTTTGTTTCAAACTCTACACTTAACAGCCCATTTATCTCAAGCTGGCAATAAAATACAATGTACTATTACATATTTTTTACAAATTATCATTTTCATAAATTTACAATATAGCTTTACAACATTTATCGATTGATCAAAAATAAAGTCGGGAAATTGCAATGTTTGACAAGGGTCTAAATGACGGTTCAAAAGCTAAAAGGGATTATGGGTAATGAAATGCTGCACCTGATATGTATTAACGTAAATAAAATGATTTGACAAAATTTAAATCATTTCAAACTTTTAAATTTGTTTTTTGTTTTTTGGGGTTAACGTCCATCGACAATTCATCATTTGGGAGACGATTTCTACTTCATGCTATGGGCTGCCACACTGCTATCACCCGTAGACATTGGCTAACCACACCCACACATCATCCTGATCCCGGCTAACCACCCCTCAATACCCTTATTGCGACCCAAACTATAACATACCATTTACACAATTTATTTTGGGGGTTAACCCACACCCCCCTTTTTTTTTTATTTAATCAATTTTCTATTTCCCCAAAATATTTCTTTTAACAAATAACAAAATTTTTCAACAAAATTTTTAAAAATTTTATTTTAAATTTCCAAATTTTTAAAAATTTTAAAAAATTAATAAAAAATAATTTTAAAACCTACACCACCAAACCCCCAAAAAAAAAAAAAAAAAGAGTTTTAAAGGTATTTCCCCAAAACTTGAAAACACGGGAAATCCTGAAAATTTTACATGCTTATTTCTTTTTTTTGATGTAAAATCCTTTTAAATTTGACAATTTCAAAACCAAAATAATTTCTGAAAATTACTAATTTTTACACGCTTTTTTTTTAAAAGGGCGGGCCCAAAAATTCTCTACAAAAATAAAATTTACATCATATTTTCAAAAATCAAAGGGTTTTGATATAAACTGTTTTAAACACAGGGGGGTTCCAAATTTCTTTTTTTCCCCTAACTCAAACCCATTCAACCCCCTCATCATAAACTAAATATCATCTGAAAGGGTTTTTCAACACTACAAATTATCTGTCTCGATAGAAATTTCCATTTTTGAGATATTTAAGGACGAAAAAAATCACATAATTGATATATACCTTTTCTTTTAGGAATTTCCAAACGGAGTAAGATGGCTCCTAGAATCTAATACTGCATCTTCAAAAAAATTTCAGGCAAATCATACAAAAAATAGAGCCCACGGCTTAAAAACCTTTGTTTTTTTCACAAAAAATTTTTTTAAATAAGACGTCGGGGGGCTCTATCGTTTTATCCTTTTGACATATAAAGAAATCTAGAGTTTAAATCAGTCCAAATATCAGCTTTCTATCATCTGGGAAACGATTTTTGCAAATTTAAATTTTACTATTATTCGAATCTTGGGTTTGCCTAAAAAACCTTGCCTTTTTTAATTTCGGAAAACGGACACCCTGAGCAAACTAAGCCAAAAATACACATTCGTTAAATTTTTATGAAATCGTCCAAAAATAATCTGTAATCCGCGTACAAAACTTTTTTACCCGATGAAATCTTACGTTATAACGTCAAAAGAATTAAATCCATTTTACCGAAAGCAAAGATTTGAAATATATGCCATACAATTTTCATTTTCTGAGCCAATGGCAACCTCAAAAATTAACACAAATATAAGAGGAAGAAAAAAGAATAACTAGATTTTGTTTTCAGGCAAACGATAGGACTTTCTGCAAACCGTTTAAAACTCAACAAAAAGAAAATTATTAATACGAATACAAGAAAAATTTGATTTCTAATGTAAAAACATACATTCTTTGAAAATTTTAGAATTTATCAATTCATAATGTTTGCAAGTGCTTACAAACCTTTTTATCTGGGGGTCATTCTGATGATATGAATAAAATATTTTGCATATGAAAATTCAGTATATTTTTAAAATCGCATAATTTTTTTGTAATTCTGGCCAGGACACACTGAATTTAGGCCACCAATAATGAAACATATTTAAACAAATTAAATTTAAAACTCTGGGCCAGGACATCTAAAAAAAACTTTTTGAATTACAAAGTGTAATTTCGCTTTTTACCTCAAAGGGGGTTCTAAAATACTAAAACTTAATTTCGATTCATTTTTTTAAAACGAAGTAAGGTGCACAAAAAAGCCTAATTTTAAACCTATTGTAAATTACTAAAAATCGTTCAAAAAAAAAATTCTGCAAGGGGTACGAACTTTTAAAGTAAAGCAAATTAGCGTCAAAACGTTTATGAATTTGAAAATCATTCATTCGAAAAATATTTGCCATAAAATTTTTCATTGTTTTTGGGCCTTTGCCAATTACATTTTCCGAAAATGTTAAAAATTAGTAAAAGTAAATTTGGGGGTATTTTCCGAAAATGTGTTTTAAAGTGTAGCTACCCTAAAGGGTATTAAAAAATAAAAATCATCAACTTTTTTTTTAAATTCACTTATAACTTCTGATCATATGACGCAAATGACTTCGTCTGCACAGAATAAAACTTAAAAAGGGATTCCAAATAGGGCCGGGTTTTGGATAATGTCACTGGGTGTTTCTGCCAATTTCTACCATTACTGTCATGTGACAACACTCTTTGTCTCAATAACTTTCTCCAAAAACTTAAATACTCTCGGGGGGACTTAAATTTATAAACTGTACTTGTTTTTTAGTATTTAATTTTTACATCTTTTTTTTTCCTTAAGTCCTTTTGGATCGAGCGGTAATCTCCCTTTGCAAAAAATATTTCCCCAAAACTTATCATTCTTATGTAAATGTTTATCTATAAACAGATTTTTTAAGCAACTTTCTAAATTTTTACAAAAGACGTAACATGCGCCAGTGTGCACACCTTTTTGGGTGGGGTCGGTATAACACGCCCATATATGATATCACGTAAATAAGGGGAAAAAAAATTTTGAAATAATAACAAAATTTAAGTAACAAGTATCACAAAATCCGAACTCTTAAAAATTAAAATTCCCAAATTTTTTCAAAATTTTTGGGGCTCATGAAAAATAAAAATGCGGGCAAACTCTAAACATTTTATCCTTTGGGCCCCTTTTACAACACAAATTACTTGCACGCTTAAAACAATGAAAATTTTTTGGTTTTTTTGTTTCAAACTCTACATTTAAAACCCCCTTGGGGTTATCTCAAGCGGCAATTAAATTACTTGTACAAAAAATTTTTTTCACAAAATTATCATTTACAAAATTTGAATATGCTTGTAAACAAAAGAGTGAAACAAAAATTGGGGGAAAAAATGTTTCAAAACGGTCTAAATGACATTGTCAAAAGCTAAAAGGTTAAGCAATCTGCAACTATATGTAAAAAAACAAAAAAACTAAAAACTTTTTTCTGGACAAAAAAGGGGTTCTTACTGCAAACCTTAAAAAAATCATATTTTTTTTATTTTCTGAAATCACCATCTTAAAAAATTTAAGAAAACCGTACCAAAATTTACACTGTGGGGCAAAATAAAAAATTTAAAAAGGGAAAAACGTGTGTCTATAACATGATTTAAATTTTAAAGTCTTTTCATTAAAAAAGGGAAAATGGGGCTTTTTTTCAGTTTAATTTAAATCTTTTTTTCCAAAAACCATTTTTAAGAAAATACAAAAAACCAACTGGTTTTTTTCAAGGGAATGGTATCACTATTTCCCTTAACATGCAAAAATATAAAAATTCCTTTTACAAAATTCATTTTTCAATCTTCTTGAATTTTTTTGTTCAATTGGGGGGCACAGAGCATTAAAAAAATTTTTTTTTCACTTTAAATAAATGAACAGAAATAAAATTTAAAAATATTGGGGAAAATGCAAAACAAAAATTTTTTTTTTTCTTCAAAATTTTTATTTCATCAATTCCTTTTAGATTCCTTTTTTTAAAAAACCCCGGTACCGTTGAAAGGTCTTCTAATTCAAAAGTGTATTACTTATTTTAAACCTTTTATTTTTGCGATATAAAATTTTTTTTCCCTTTCCCCAAAAGGAAAAAAGGGGAAAAAGATATCTTTTAACACCCATTCGACAAAAAATTAAAATTAAAATTAAAAATTAAATCGATAGCTTTTGAACCGATTGCATCATATAAAAATTTGTTCTTTATGATATTTTAAAAAAGGGGCCAAGGGCCCAAAAACTCTCACCTGAAAAAACTGCTTTCATTACCTATACAATTATAAATATAGCAATTTTAAGACAAAATCCAAAATTATTTATAATTTAACAACTAAAGAACCTTTGTCGAAATTGGGGAAAAACTTACAAAAATTTTAGGTTTAAAAACCAAAATTTTTAAACAACAAAAGGGGCAAAACCCGGGCCAAAATTGGCAATGTCACCATTACGAACTTGCAAAAAAATCTGTATAAACATTTCAAGATTGAAGATATACTTCCAATAAAATGATAATCAAATAAAGTGAAATATTATTTTTAATATAAAAGGGGGGCATAACCCACAAATTAAATATACCATAATCGAATTGGCCAAAGAATATCTATAAACATTGTCAAAGTGTTTGAAGTTTTTTAGAAATAAGAGCTAGATGCAAACAAACAAAAAGGGGCTTTTTTAAATTTTAAAAGGGGATCAAATCATATTATGGCCATATCACCATAATAAAAATTGTCCTTTTTCTATGGTAAAATTTTGTCATAAATTAAGATTTTGCTTAAAAAATGAAGATGCTAAGTGAAAAAAAACAAAAATTTTGGCATTTTTAAAATATAAAAGGGGGAAAAAAACTCCCCTAAGAAGCGATTCTCCATAAACAAGAGGCGTATGATGAGGTAAAAACATTATCATAAAGTTTGAAGATTTGCTTAAAAATGAAAGCAGAGTAAAAAAAACAAAAAATAGCATATTTAATATTAAAAAGGAAAATAACCCCGACCAAAAAAGTTAAATCCCATAATCGAAGTTTTGAAAATGGGGGGTAATAAACATTGCCAAAAATTTAAATGATTCTTAAAAATGAAATGCAGGAAAAAAGTGACAATGACATGTAAATCACTTTTTTTCAATTTAAAAGGGGCATAACTCCTCCAAGGGCCGATATCACCCAAAAACGAACTTGAAAGATTTTAGGAATAAACATTGTTATAAATTTTGAAATGTTTTTCAAATAAAAGGAAAGGAAACAATCTAATTGTGGACGGGGACAGGGGGCGGTTGACAGCGACAACGACATTCACTTCTATCTCATCTTGACACATGTGCCAGGGACAGCTAAAATAATATTTTTTAGAAAAAAAATAAAGGATTGGATAACTGCAAGTGCATAAAGCACGTAAAAATTATTTTTTTTTCTACTAATTTCCCTTTTTATAATGCCAAAATTTAAAAAAAAAAGAAAAGCCTTTATTTTCCCAACATTTCACGTTTTTAACTTTAAACTTTTCTGTTACGTGTTCTGAGAATGAAAGTTTTTTTAAGAAAGGGGCAAAATTTTGGGCAAAACGATTTCAGCTATTTTCCCCCTTCAAAAATAATTTATAAAAATGGCGTCAAAAAAATCTCTACCATAAAACCGCATTGCACCGAAAATAATACTTTTTTTTATTTATTTTAAAAATTAATGTTTCTTAAAAAAACAACAATAAAATATAGGACTAACTGCAAAATCATAAAGAACTTAAAATAATTCTTTTTCTCATCTAATTCCTTTTATGGATTTTCTTTCCCAAATTTTAAAAACCAGGCCCATTGAACCCTTTAAAATTTCCCAACATTTCACTTTTCAGTTTAATTTTTTCTATTAGGGTTTTTTGAGAAAAGAAAGTTTTTTTCCAAAAACGGCAAATATCGAAAAAAGAGTTCATGTCTATTATTGCCTTTCGACAAATAATTTTAAAAATTATGGCTGATCTTAAAATATCTATCATTAGAACCGTTTTACCTCATAAAAAAAAAAAAAAAAATTTTTTTTATGTTATTTAAAAAAAATTAAAAAAAATATTTTTTTCTTCGAAAAAAAGGGAAACACGGTCGGCTTACGCGTATCAGAAAAACTTTTACTGCTTCTAGTTTTATGTAACTTCTTATTCACCAATTTTAAAAAGCGGTCCCCTTTAAAAAGGGGCTTTGATTTTCCCCCAGCCCCGCTTCATAATTGTAGTACTTTAAACACTGTTAGCTAGGGGGTTTAAACCTTGATCATACGAAAAAAAGGGGGTAAATATTTATATCGTTTTGTTTTTCCCTATTTTTAATAAAAATTGGGGCAGCCTTAAAATATGAACATCAAAAGAAGGGGGGTTTTACACAAAATTAAATTTAACTCTTTTAAAAAAAAATCAAAAATTTTTTTAGATAGAAAAAAAGAAATCCTTAGGTTGCAACACTTTTTTTTTTTCTCAATAACTCAACTGATTAAAACCCCTCTTCAATTACTATATATCATTAAAGGGGCCCTTTTTAGCACTAAAAAAATACGCATATGTCTCGTAAAAAAATTTTTGTTTTTGATTTTTAAAAGGCCAGAA
>JAIFHC010000808.1:0-50000 GCA_021229015.1 Solen grandis | reverse complement strand
ATTACTGATTTCATATCCAAGTTAAATGGATTATCAAAATACAAACTAAAACCATTGTAAATCCTAACATTTCTTTACATTACTTAACTAATTCTTTTTCCCCATTCATCAAATCATTATATGCATTACATATATTTTTTAATAATATATTATCAGTATTTAAGGCCATTATACCAATATTTCAGTATTTTAACATAGCGATTTATAAACAATGGATAACGTCCTAATTCACCATAAATAGCAACATTTGAAGAGTCTTGTTACATTTAGAATCGACTTTAAAAACTTTAAGTGAATAGTTCTATAGCTTTAGATTTTTACTATAACCCATATCTGAGATTTGTAATTTAATATAGAACATATAAAAAGCATCAAATAATGACAATATATACTCGGTTTTATTTTAAATTTTTTACATTTGTTAATTAAAAATTTATGCTTTTCTAAGTGATTTTCCAACAATGGTTCTTGATTTAAGACAAAATTTCTGTGTAGTTAACAATAGTACTAGATAACTTGAATCGTTTTACAACTTCCAGCTTAATATTATCATAGAAAAAATCCTCTACAGTAATAATGACCTCGTTTTACGAAACACCATGACTTTGTTTTATCTATGTTAACCTCCATATCCAATATTTTACAATAAGTGTTTAATTAATTCGCGACATTATTTAAATTGTGGTGTGTTTCAAGATAACCTTTCGTCTGCAAAAAAGTAAAAGTATTAATGTAATATCATGAATAATTTATGCCAGATGGATACAATCTTCTTTGTAAAAATAAATTCAAGATTCTTCCAGGGGAAAGAGAAAAAAATATCGCAGAATTAATCTTCCCCTCTGCCTTAAGCTATTGAATATTCGAAGAAATCAGAATAATCATTTCAAACTACGAACACAAGCTTTAACTTTAATATACCCATATCTTTAGCAACTTTCAAATTAATTTACCTTGTATACCAGGACTTATAAAGTTTGAGCCACAATGCATTTCTATAAATACCGTCGAATGCCTTCTTGAAATCTACAAATACCACAATTAATCGTTTGTTAGCATTTAAAATTTCTGAATTAAATTTATAAATAAACTGTGCATCCGCTGTTGAACATCCTTTTCTGAAACGATTGAGCATCAGATATAACATTTTCATTTATAACAGAACAAAGAAATTCGTTTTATTTAATATTGCAGTATATACTTTAGATAAACAACTTACTAGAGTTATGCCTCGATATTGATGACAACATTGTTATCTCCCTTTTTATGTATGGTACAAGAATTCCCTCTGTCCATTTATCGGGAAAAATAACACTGTTTAGATAGCGTTAAAAATATCGCTAAATGCGAGGCTAAAATATCAATGGACTCAATAAGGTATTCATATTAATATAAAAAATCTGAACTGACGACTATTCCTTTTTAGTGATTTCACTAAATGTTAAAATTTCATCTATAGTTATAGGTCCATCTAATAAACAATCATTTTGACACTTTTTATCAAAATCTTCATCATCGGTTATAAAATTTTTATGCTTCCTCATTTTTAACCTGTAAAATTCATTACTGATGTTCAGACAAATAGTTTTTAAATTCATCAACAGAGATATTTCAAGTCATTTTGTTTTTTGTTCCGCTTAAAATGTTTCCAAAATTCCACAGGTCGAGTAAAATCGAAGGTTTCAATCCGTTTCATTTGTATAACATAAACTCTTTCTTTACTTACGAACAATATTCTTATAACTTTTTTTACAATGTACTAAGCTGCTCTCTATTTCATAAATTTTATCTAAAATGTAAACGTTTTAATTGCTGACAAGTAAATTTTGTTTATTGGTATGTACAATATTATCAAAACATTCTTTATCTTTGGACTGGTGTATCTATGAATTCTGTAGACCTATCATGATTTTAAACGTTTAACAAATAAGGGTTCAGTAAAACAATTTGAATAATTTATTAAATGAGTTTATAGACAATTTATTTCATTTCTATCATTTACCATATATTTTCAGTCAAATCTGTTTTAAACTAGGTAATTGACTATAATACCTGATCTAAACGGTTCCCTTTAAAATATCTGGAACCATTTTGTGTTAAAAACAATTCTCATGGTTGCCTGAACAATGAAATATTGTTCATTACATTTCAAATGTCAATAAAATGGGGACAATGATCACTCCATCATTAAATGACATAACATTCAATCTAGTATGCTAGAAAACAACATTCCTTCGCCAACAGTAATCATCACTGTAGAAGAAACAATTTCGTTTATTATGTATAAGACCAATGTGTCTTATCTTGACAAGACGCCTTTACAAAACCGTAACCCGTGGATTACACAGGTCAAGTAGGACGTGTACCAAATGTGTTACATGTTTTGTCCAGAGAGGTCCTTATAAGGGGACATCAGGTGTATAATCTGCAATAATCAATATCTGTATATATTTTATCATTCAATTATATATCATTTCTACATCCCCTCTACTGTTAATCCCAACAAAAATACACTGCACATAATTGTTCAAACTCGTTATATCGTTTTGTATTAAATCAAAACCTCAAACATTACAAATTTCATACGGCTGGGCGAGCCTTCACACCATAAATACAATCACATGAAATTATCATCATGAAAGCCAAAAAATGATTTATCTAATTTTATCCATCTAACAGTGCATAATGAGTTCTTACAATTTTTAACCTGGTAAAAAAGTTTCTTTTATATAAATCGCAACTCCACCAGAGTTCCTCTTTGCATTTCTATTTTGAAAATTTCATTGAAATTATAGGATACATATCCGAAATATCAATATTGTGGTTATTTTAGTCCAAGTTTCATAAAGAAAAAGTTATATCTCCACTGCAAATCAAATTGACAAAGCCTCCGTTCCATCTTACTATCACTCAACCATTCACCATTCCCTGTCAGTTATCTTAAGTTCCACCCTCATCGAGTTCCTATTTCTCCTCAATCTTCTGCGCCTTCCGTCGATTGTACAGGCGTGTCGTCACGACAGCCACGCCCTCTTCCTTTTTCTTTGCCTCCTTAAGTCTTGCATAAGCTTTTTCCTTCTATTCATCACTTCTTGTGGGAATTGGCTCGTGCACAAAACAAAAACAATTTGTCCATTTAACGCTTTCCACTCCTTTCGACATAGTTCCCGCTCTTTAAAGTATGTAAATTTTGGACACTATCTTTTATATTATTTCAAGATTCCAATGTGCGTGGTAATTCTGCGATCTGGCGTCAAAAGTGATTTAACCTGTTCTTTAAAAAATTCAGTTTTAAACAACGACTACAAATTGACCAGGTATGGTCAATCATATTCAACAAATATTATGTAAAAATTATGCTTAGATATTGCGACCAACCAAATCTTGGAACGTAATTGTTCAGTATCAACAAGCCCAGGGGTTAATGAGGAAATATATGCGATGGATATTGCTCTAGCGAAAAACGGTGATATCACGAGAGCGATTCTAGTTTTAATGTTAATCTTCAGAGAGAAAACGGAGTTTTACTGTTCTACCTGATTTATTGTTCATGCGTTGGTGTTTTTCGTCGCTCGGATGTAATTCCGTCATACTTTTTGTCCAGTTAATTACAAATGAGGAAAGGGGACCCCGAGGCACACTGGCACGACCACCAAAATCCCACTGTTGCATCCTTGGTCAACCTTCGTGACTACGCGACGATGAATTAAATTACAGTTGTTTAGAGCGTTGTTGGTACGGAACATCTTATAATAGCTTTAGTTTTGAAATAAATCCTAAATGTATTTTTAAATTATGTAACTCACAACTAAATGGCTGCTTTACCAGATAAAAAAAGGTCACTGTCGGTCATTTTTGGAATTTTTTATGAACATTTAGGAAATGATCAACAGGTTGAACAATGTATAGAAAAGCACAATATAATAACAGATCTACTGTATTACCACAAAGTATATTACCAAACTTCTTCAACACAATCAGCACATATGTATATAGCTTTGTGATAGGCCCTGTTAGAAAATTAACTGAAGTTGCCTTGCATTTCACGAACTATCTTAAAGGAAAATTTTCCTTTAGCTCAAAAATTTGAGATTTAGTTATCCCTGAAAATAAAATATTTTCGTACAATCTTTTTTTTCTGAAAGATCTATATATATGATAGCATGTAAATATATCAAGTTGCTATATCTAAGTGAAAAGATTCCCTACTTATGATATAATGATTTATTTGATAGATATTGTGATAATATTTACTTTTAAAAAAGTGCGTTGTTTCAACATTTATATTTCTAAATTTTTTTTGTGGCTTAGTAATAATCTAAATGATATTTAAACTCCATCCTGGGGACACGCTAAAGGATCTGATAATTCTTTTTGAAAGAAGAAAAGAAACATTACTTTGTGTTATTAGTAAAGAATTAATTTTCATGGTATGGACGAATACTGTGTATTTTCAGGGAAATAACTTCCATCACGCATACAGTTTAAGATAAAGGTTTGCAGGAACTACTTTTTAGGTTATAAAGGGAGGTAATGTGGGTATTATGTAAACCTTTACTATTTCTAGTTCTCCTTTGGTTTCCTTTCAATGGTCGTCTCCTTTCTTTTTTCCAATACAGTTGTTAAATGTAAAAGTAAATAAAGCTGAAACCCTGAAAATTAAATATAGATCAAAACCAAATGAATTGCTAGATGAAATTGACAGGTGGTGTCAAGTTCATTTTTGACACTGATTTTGGGATTCATTCGCCTCTCTGTTTATTAACACGAAAATGGCATGATTCATTTGCTGGCAATAGTTCCACCCTGTCGTCATCTGTTTGATTAAAATAAAAGGACAGCTGTTTATTGAGGTGGTAAACGATGAGAGTGTGTTGATTAAATTTGAGGAAAAAATGAGGATCTTCATTCCATATAAAGAGAGCAAGTACAGAAAAGCATATGATGAAGTTTATGCTTGGTTCCGTTTATAGATAATCTAGGTATGTAAAAAGAATTTGGTACTGGGAATTTTCTTCCTGCTTGATATGAAACTCTGCCTTATTTAAGAACGCGCGAAGCAAAGATCTGTAAAAAGAACGCTGTCATTTTAATAGAAAAAAAAAGCATTCTTGAAATAACGCAGGCTAGCTTGTATATACGCATATAACGCATATCGGTGTTATTCTTTTTCAGAGTTGGTCTGTTTGATTTTGTTTTAGCAGTCAAACGAGAGTATTTAAAGTGTCGTATAGGGATATTTGTTACAAACGGCAGATTACTGTCTCACTTTGTATGAAGCCGTAGATAAATGCCTGGTATTCAATCAAATTTCTTGAACTGGGTCAAATAACGTCAAGGATATACCATATATGTTGTGGTCGGGAATCGAATCTATGACAATCCAGTTGCGAGATGGATAAGAGATGCACTGAAAAACTGTTCCATCTACGTACTGTGAGGCAGCAAAATATCCCAAGGAACAGAGATTTCAAAGGACGGAAATAGGTGACATTTCAACAAAAGTGTGCTGCGAGAGACGAAATCCATCAAAACATTTCCAAAAATCGAACCAGGTAGAGATCATTCTGATGGCGCCGGTTTTGTTCAGTGGGAACATACCCGACTGTGGATTATTCGAAGCTTTTCAATTCGAACCCGTTGTGGTTGAAAAACTTTCATGACCTTTTACGGCGCAAAGCATGGTCAACCCAGGAATCGCCGAGCGGGATAAATATACTTTGTATGACTTGTTTTCCCACGACGTAAAAGTATTTACGTTTAAACAACCTTTGTGAGATAGGGAGATAGGCATTAACCAAGCAAACTAAAAATAAGAGAGTGTTTCCATCCCTTACACTATTGAATAATTATTCAAAAACAATACTTGCAAGAGTTTGCTGTTGATCTTTATCTATAGACCGAAATTGGAAAAATTCTTAGAACTTGAATTTATCATTCGCGGCGTTGGCTATACCAGTACCCTACCCTGGGGCAGGTCATGAACTGAAAGTTATCCTTTTCACCAAGCCTTATTTTGGACCACTTGGACCCACAATTAGTTTGAATATGGTTTATTTCTGCCCTGAATTACATAATGATGTTGGACAACAATTCTTACAACTTTGATTTAGTCCTTTCCCCACAACATTATATGAACAAAAATATTGGAATAGTGGGACCGTATACTGTTTCGGTGTACGATATAATTTGGTATGTGACAATATTCGGCATTCGCTATATACTGAGTGAAAGAAATGCCAACAGAATCGGAATCATAAGAAGATTATTAAATACGGGTGAATATACATATATGTAATTTCAAGTTTTCATCTTGCATATTCACGTAATAAGACTGATAAAACGATCGAAACACTCCGACCTACAGGACGGTTAAGACGTTGAGCTGTTTCCTGCTGCTTTGGGTACTTAGCGGGACACCATCGTTCAGGGACTACTTTATATTACAAAATTTATGATAAAAACCTATAACTGATATCGGGAATACAATTGCTATGTTTCAGACTGCGGTATCGGTACAGTAAAAACACACAGGATGATGCTGCCTTGCCATACCCACTTCAAACTTTGCTGCCTCGGCCACGTCGACGATTCAGTTGTCTTAGGACCTTTATATTCACAACCAAATTTGTTCCATCCCATGATACAAGCGCTGTTTTTTCGAATTCAAACACGGGACTTTTCAGAATGTTCTATTTTTTAATTTTCTTTTGGCACGTTAAACAGTCGTAAATTTCACTTTCAAGTTATAGTTTACGATTATAAATTAAGATGGCAATTATACTAACAAATGGACTCGTTATGTTCTTTTCTTTATACTCGTACAAGTATGAAATCATATGTTTGGTGAATTCTTGTAGAGATGAGATGATATTACCTTTGTATCAATGATTCATAATAAAGGATTTAGAATGCCTTCTGAAAGTAGAAATGAAACGAAGTAGGTAGAAAAAACAACAATAGCGAATTACCAAGTTATCAATTTCAAAATATATTTTATTAATTTGAGAATCATATAATTAAAAAAGGGAAATTGTATACTTTTCATTTACATGTCACTAGTTACAAAAACATTTTATTTTGAATTTATTAAACATGTATTTAAATTAACTTCTGTGAGTTATTAAAAGTAACGTAAAAGGGTTTTTCACGATGTGGATTTTGACTATTTGTATGGCCTTTGTTATTTCTTTACTTAAGGTTGAGTCGTGTTTATAAACAAATAAATAAGTAATGAAATTACAAGGAGAAAAAACAAAATGTAACAGAAGAAGGAAATAGTTTACACTGCATTTGCCCACTATTGAAATGAAACAAATTCATCATATATGCTCAAACTATCTAAATTAGTTACGCTCATTGTTAATTATTCGAAAAAAAACTCTTCCGTCATTTTAACCAGAGTGAAGGATGTTTGCTAAGTTGTAAAACCACTTACTCCCTTATAAGATTATATAATAAAAATAACTTTATACACATATTGGACACAAAAGGAATACCGTAAGATAAATACAAGTATTTTATGCGATTTCCGATAGAAAATGCATATAAAAAACGAGCTTTCACAATACAAATGGTGCGTTACAAAAATCACATTATTGATCCAGAACATGTAACGAATAATGATAAACACTATTATACTAATATTGATATTAAAACATGATATGAAAGGATATTCAACCACCAGAAGTCTCGGCCAACATCAACAATAATTATTTAAATAGTTTAGCACTTATGCAGTATATGAATGCGTCTTAACGGAATTCCATTAGGTCATGCTTTGAATAGTGTTGATCTGAAACGCGATTATCGAAAAACTAGACGAAGAAAACGCGAAATTATGATAGAACGATATGATAACTCGACACTACGATGATATATAATGCGACAATACGGTGGTGCAATGATAAAGCGATATAACATTGTGTTTAAGGCATCGTACTGTTGCGTTTTACATCGTAATATCGTTATTACGCTTTTCCCGCATTTTCTTTATCGTACTGTCGCGTTTTTATCATCGTACCTTCAGATTTTACTACCGCACTATCGCGTTATCATTATCGCACATTCGTATTTTCTCTATCGTTCTATCGCGCAATCATTATTCTGCCTTCGCATTATCACCATTGCACTATCGCGTTACGCACCTTCGCGTTTTAGGTAGCGTACCTTCACGTTATCATTATCGCATCTTCGCGTTTTCACTATCGTATCGTCTTTCTCATTATCGCACAATCACGTTTTTACTATCGCAGTTTCGCGTTATCATTATATAACCTATCGCGCTATCGTTTTATCATTATCGCACAATCGCGTTTTTCACTAGCGCACTATCTCGTTTTCATTATCGAACCTTGGCGTTAACACTATCGTACTATCACTTTATCACTATAGCACAATCGCGTTTTCACTATCGTTCTATAACTTTATCACTGTAGCACAATCGCGTTTTCACTATCAAACTATCACTTATAAATTTATAGAAACAATCGCGTTTTCATATCTTACTACACTTGATAAATATAGAAACCATTCGCGTTTTCACTATAAATACTATCATTGATCACTTTGCAAAATCGAAATTTACACTATATTACTTTCACTTAAATCATTTTTGAAAAAAATTGGGCGTTTACACTACCCTTCTTTCACTTTATCACTTAGCACAACCCCTTTTTCATATCGTTCTATCACTTAAATCACTATACCAACCCCGTTTCCCACAATAAATACTACACTTGATAACTGAAGCAAAAATTCGCGTTTTCACAGTGTATATCACTTTTTTTCCATGCACAATCGCTTTTTCAGAACCATAAAAACCACTTTATCAATTTATCACTTGATCATTTATAGCACAATCCTTTTTACACTATATAATTTCACTTTAAAAAATTAATCATTTTATTTTTATAGAAATCGCTTTTCAGAAACGTACTTACATTTTAAACCAAAAGGCAAAATCGCGTTTACACTATCTTTAATATAAATTGTTAAATATATCACTTTATTACTTTACCCACAATCGCGTTTTCAGTATCATTTTACCTTGATCAAGTAGCACAATCGCTTTTTCACAGTCTTACTTTACTTTATTACCATGCAAAATCGCGTTTCGTATAAAAAAATATCCTTTAACCCAATATATCACTTGAACTATAGCACAAATCGGCCTTTTAACATACCCCTTATTTCATTTTAAATCAATAAAATCACTTGATCATTAGCACAATCGCGTTTAAAACCATCATAATTCACTTGATAAATTTTAAATCACTTTTTTATATACACAATCGCGTTTTCAGTTTCGATTTTACATTTAAATAAATATAGCAAAATTTCGCTTTTCCCACTTTAAAAATTACACTTTATCACTATAACAATCGTTTTTAAAATTTTAATATTTTCACTTTATCACTATAGCAAAAATCGGGGTTTTTCAAAACATAAAAACACTTGAAATTTATACTTTATTACTTTTAGCCAATCGCGTTTTCATTTATCGTTACTTAACTTTATCACTAAAAGCACAATGGGTTTATACACTATAATTTTTTAACTTTATCATATAGCACTTTTCGCGTTTACACTATAATATTTTACACTTTATCACTATAGCACAATCCTTTTTTCCTTTCTTTAATATCATTTGATAAATTTATCACTTTACCCACTTTTAAGCACAATCGCTTTTTCCCAAAAATCTACTATCACTTAAACACTAGGCCTTTGAGTTTCCCACTATCGTACTATCTTTTTCCCCAAAGCACAGTCGCGTTTTCACTTTCGTATTTTCCCACTTTATTATAAAAGCACAATCGCGTTTTCAGTATCTTTTCTTCATTTTTTCAAAAAAGCAAAAAATGGGCGTTTACACTATGTACTTCACTTTATCACTTTTGCACAATCGCTTTTTCAGTTTTAATAATTTACTTCACAATATTTCACTTTATCCCTATAGCACAATCGCTTTTTCACTATCGTACTTACACTTTTTCAAAAAGCACAATCGCTTTTTTAATATCAAAATCCCCTTTTAATATATCACTTTTTTACTGTAGCCAAAATCGCTTTTACATCCCTTTAAAATCATTTTTTTAACTATTCCAATAGCGTTTTTCACTATATATTATCATTTTTATCACTATAGCAAAATCGCTTTTTCCCCTACCCCGAAATTTCACTTTATCACTTTTGCACAATCGTTTTTTTCCTATCATAATATCACTTTATCAATATATCACTTTATTATTTGTAGCCAAATGGGTTTTTACATACCATATTTATCACTTTTTTCCTATATCCAATGGGCTTTTTCACTTTCATATTATCACTTTATCACTTGCAAAAAATCCGTTTTCACTACCCGTACTTAACTTTATCACTATAGCAAAATCGCGTTTTCACTACCCGTATTATCTCTTTACCACTTTTCCCAAAATCTTTTTTTCCCCAAATGTATTTTTCTCTTTACCACTTTTAAAAATTTTCGCCATTAAATATGAAACAAGCTTTTAACCCAATTATAGCAAAAGGGGCTTTCCAGTGTACATGGCATGCTAAAGAAAAAGAAGATTGCGTTGGTTTTTTGGATTTTTTGTGATGGGTTTTTGGGGTATAAACTTTTCAGTCAATACTTTTTAAGGCGATGACCCAAAACTAAATTTCCAAAAATTTTTTTGTCAATAAGAAATGAAAAAAAAGGGTTTAAAGTGTAGTTTTAAGGTTTAAGTTTTGAAAATGTAGGTAACTTAGCAATAATAGCCAACAAATTTAAATCAGTTTGACTTTATTTTTTAAATTCCTTTTTTTAAAAAATAAAAGGGCATAAAGAATCTTTAAAAAAGGGGAAAGAAAAATCTTCTAGGGAAAAAAATTGGTTTACTTTAAATGTTTTTTTTTTCAGATTTTTAAGCATCGGATAGATGTCCATGTTCTAAAGTGCCCAAATCTGTTTACAAACATCAAATTTTGGAAAAATATGATCTAACAAAACACGAATATATCGGGGCCATTGCCCCCGTTTTCCGATTTTAAAAGAACATAAATTTTTTAAAAAGTAGGGAAATTTGGAAATGCATGCAAGTGTTCACCACGATATTAGGGTTTTATAATTAGCTAAAAAAATTGCATTCAAAGCTTTCCCCCCGGGGTGGCCCCTTAAAAGGGATGTCTTTTCCCTTTTCCCCCCATTTTTTTTGGTTATGCAAAAAAAACAATTTTTTAAAGGGTTTAAAACCGAAAAAAAAATTTAAATTACTTAATAAAAACGGAATGTTTTTTTTCATACTTATTTATTTCTGAAACCCGGGGGGGGGGGGAAAAAAATTCTTTAACCTTGCCCTGTTTGGGCCCCTGACGAGTTCAGCCCTTTTGCGAACGATTCCCAAAACAAAAATTTTTTTTCCTGGGGGGTTTTAAATTTGAAAGGAGTTCTTTTCAATTTTTTCAACCCAAAACAGATTTTTGAAATACTCGGCCATTGTAATTTTTATCACGGCTTTGCTGTTTTTAAATTTTCCTGCTGGGTTTAAAAATGTTTAAAAAACAGTGTTTCTGTGTTGTTTAAACTTAAAGGGGCCCTCAATATCAAACAATAAAAAAGTAAAAATTTCCCTTTTAAAAATTTCCCCACTCTATAAAGTTTGTTTTTTTTCCCCATTAGACAATATAGTAAAAAATACGAAAATTCAGCAAAGAAGGGTTTACTAAAAGGGTTATGTAAACAAGAAAAAAAAAATTGCGGTACAGCAGCAACAAGGGGGGTGTTTTTTTAAATATGTGAAAATTGAAAATAGAAAAACGGTTTTTGTAAATTTTAAAGGGGTGAAACTATTGTTTTTAAAAATTGAAAAATGTTTTAAAATGAAAAACAAAAATTTTAACTGAAAATAATTTTAATGCAAAATATTATTATATATATATATTTATATATTTATATAAAATTTTTGAATAATTCATGATTTTTTTTTTGTGTTTTTTTTTTTGCTACAAAAGTACAGCCCACGCCCTCGCCCATGAGAAAGACAAACCAAGGGGACCATAAAAAAGCCCAAATAAAGCGTGCACCAGGGCTATCAACCAAAATTTTAAAACTATCAAACTTGAGCACAAACTGGCAAAAATAGTTTAGCTTTAAATGGAACACCCCTTCCTTAAAACTAGGGATTCCCAAAATTTACAAAATTAAATTCGTGACGGGGCCTTTTTTAAAAAATTAGTGATCCAAAATTAATTGTATTTTTGACATTTTCAAGTAAATTTAAATATATCATAGTTTTCATTTTAAGATTTTTAAATTTTGAATTGTAATATAAAATTTCAATTTTGATAAAATTGAATTACTTGGGAATGGGGCAGATAATTAATGGATTAAAAATTCAAAATTTTGTGACGGGTTTGGGAACGTTTTACAGGGCCCTAAATTAATTAATTCTTTTTTGGGAAATAGAAATTACGTAAAATATTCACTTCAGTTTTGGGTTTAAAACATTTGGGCCGATACAAAAATGCCCTTGACTTGACTATTTGGGTTTACCGTCGCCTTCGACGGTTTTTCAGTTAATAGCGAGTCCAGCTAATTAAAGGTGGAGGAAACCCCCAAATTTTGAAACGGAGGATCGGGTTTGACCCCCGATCTACCGCAAGCCGGGGAAAGGGGTTTTCCTCAAAAAAAATCCAAATGCCCTGGGATTCGAACCCACGCGGTGGGGGGCAGTGAGATAGTAATGTAAACAAATGCGACAAAAAACGGGGACATTTTGACTTTGAAAATTGTGAGTTTTGGGACAATATAGGGGCTTTCGCGTATTATTTTTTATTGCGGTTTTTATGTTTTGACGAACTTTGTCCTTTTTTTTAGATGTTTTTTTTTACGGGTTTGTTAATATAATTGTTAATTTTTTTTTGTTTTTTGAAACTCCGGGCTTCAGCATTTTAAACAATGACGGGATTTTTAAATTTACTTTGCGCCGTTTTAAAATTTCTAAACCAACTGAATTAATGAGCCCTCGGTAAAGTATTTTCAATAACTTTCCCTTAAATTTGGGTTTTGGTTGTTGTTTTTTTATCCTAAAAAAAATGCACAAATTTTATTCTTTTTTGCTTTTACCCCTTTAAAAAAAAACTAATCAAATAAACTATAACCTCCAACACTTTACTTTAACACCACTGATTCTTCGAAGGGTTTTTCCATGTGTGTTGTTGTTGTTGTTTTTACGGGACAACACTTAAAATGGAATCATTTTTTTCTTTTGGTTTTACCCTCAAGGCGACCTTTTAGCTTAAAAGGGGAAATACAACAAATTGAAAAATTTTACACGTTTTTTAAAACCCTTTAAAAGGGGTTTTTTAAATTTTAAAAAATTTAAAATAAAATAGGATAGAAAAGTGAAAAACTTTCCCTTTTACTAAAGTTTGGCTACCCACCAGGCCTGCTAATATGGTGAAATTTTAAATTTTATAGTTTTTGGGCCCGCCCGCACTTTTAAACCCTTTTTAACACCTGGCCCACTTTTAAATTACTTTAAATTTTTCCCTCCCAGTAAAAGGGTGTTTCAAAGAGTTATTATAAAGTTAAAAAGGGGATATGATTTTTTTTTTTAAAATTTTTCATTTTTTATGAAATTTTTTAATTTTTTGACCCCCTTTAAGTTTTCTGACCATTTAATGTTTATCGTTGTAAAGAAGATTTGCCCATGAAAACAGAGAACAGCAGAACCCAAGCGGGAAAATTTAATTTTGGAAATGTCACTGCCAGGCCCTAAAACCCAGGATGATTGTTTATAAAGAGTTGGGTTTCGGGAAAAAAAAAAAAAAAAAATTTTTCTAAGGGGTTAATTAAAAGAGATTTTTTTTTTTTGGTGCTAATTTTTATAGTCATGGTAAAATTGTGGAAGTTTGATTGGTCAGAAAATTTGTGAAAAGCGTCATGAAAGTCGTTGAGATGACCAGGGAGAAAGAAAAAAGCCATGATGTTTAGAGAGGGTGTGCCCAAAAGGGTTTAGTGGGTGCCCGTAATAAAAGGGGGGAAAGAAAAGGGAATTGAAAATTGCAGAGTGTAAAAGGGAAAAGGAAGTGGAGGCAAAAAGGCCAAAGGGAAATTTTACGACCCCTATATATCGGGGCAAAAACCCTCGGACTCATAATTGTCCCTCACAAAAAAGACTTTAAAACTTTTTTTTTGGGATTTAATTTAAATTTAAATTTTTCTAGAAATTTTTTTTCTATCTAATGCGCCGTTTAAAAAAAGTAAATTTAAGCCGATTTATAAAAGGCAAGGTAAAGAACCACAGTGCAAATAAAGGTTTCAAATTTGGGGTTAAAAAAGCAAACACGGGTTGTTTAAAAGCCATCAGATACAAGCCTTTAAAAATTTTTAAATTTTTACAAAACGCTTCCCTTTTCGTCAATTAATTTTCCTTTTTTCCAGGTTAAAGGGGCCCAATATTGGGAGGTATTAATTTTTGAGCATAAAAAAAATTAAAAAAGGGAAAATAGAAAACATACAAAAATCAAAAACTTTATGAAAAAGGGAGATTAAGATTAATAAAATAAAAAAAATTTCCGATTTGACTGAAATAGAATGTTTTTTTCTTTTTTTGCGACATAGAAAATTTGAAAAGAGGGAAAGAAGAAAACAAATCCAAGACTCAGTTGATTTCTTTTTGCTTAATAATTAACATCCCAAAAAAAATTTAAAAACACTCAAACCTGTTTTGCCCTTGAAAATTTTTTAATTTTTTTAAAATTTTAAATTTTGGGGGCCACACCAATACATTGGCCTTTGGGGCCCGGTTGTAATATTTACTGGCCAAAATTTCATTTACCCCTCGTTGTCCTGGATTCGAGTCCGGCTGATCAGGGATGTTGACCGCGGTCGAGGGTTTTTTTCACACGTGCTTAAATAAAAAAAGGGAAAGGGAAACATTAACGAGTAAAAAAACAAAAAAAGGTTTTAGGAAGGAAAGGGTGTATTTTTTTAAATAAAATTTCGACGATATGAAGCCGTTACACGAAATACGGAAGTTCGGATAATAAAGGGGTTTGTACATATATCGTAAAACAAAGAAAAAAATTTAAACAAAGAAGACATTTTAAAAAGATAAAAAAATTGTCCTTTTTGTAAAGTAAGAAAAGAAACAAAGTTTACGTGTTTCACCATCCCCATATTTTAAAACTTACTTCTTTATAAATAAAATTTGTCAAAATCATCAACATCAAAAAGCTCGAATATTAGTTCCCGAACTCCTATATTAACACTTAAAGGTTCTTAACAAAATGAAAAAAGGGAAGTTACAACTTTTAAAAACCACTTTTGCACAAACCCAATTTCCCCCTTAAATTTTTCAAAAAAAAAACCATGCCATTTTTTTTAAAAAAATAGCTAAAAGATAACGTTTGGAGGGGCATGGGAAATATATCGCGTTTAGGGAAAATTTCTTGCAATACCAAGTGGTTTCTTTCCAATGAAAAAAATTACATCCATATTTCTTTATAACTTAAGGCCCAACATTTTAGCGACAACCAGATTTAAAATTTTTAAACTTGTTATAAAATTTATTTAGACAGTGTAAACAAAAAAATAAACTCAAGCAGTTAAGAGCAAGTCATTTTTTTCACAAAAAAGGGAAAATTTTTTCCCTATGTAAATTATAAATTAAATTTAGAATAACGGGGTTTATTTGTACCAGGTGGTGACATTATTTTTTTTTCTTCAATTTTTCGTTGACTTTTAATAGATCAAGGGGCTTGAGGGGTGTGGGGGTTTGGGGCCCTCCACTTTGTAAAATGGGGCCCCGGTTTTGCCCAATTGTAAAAATTGTGACTGGTAGGGTTCCATGCCACTTTTTCCTGGGGCGCGATGTCGAGGAACTTTTAGGGGTTTTCGGGGAAACGGGTTTTGGCCCTTTGGGGGGAATTTACGGATGTGGAAATCAGGGCCTTTTTGTCTACGGGCGGGTTACTGCAGTTGACAGCACTAATTTCCCCCATTAGAAAAATGCCCCCAAAAATTACCGAAAAAAAGTCGGTGGGGGACGTAACAATCATAAAAAATGAATAATGTTTGTTGATTTGTTTTTTGTTTAAACATTGCAATATTGAAATTTTTTTAAATGAAGTCAAATTTTCCTAAAACCCTTTTTTTCCCCGAAAGGGGGAAATATTAAATTTTAAAAGGGAAGTAGATAACTTAAGCTGAAATGAAAACCGGGTTTAAACCCAAAATAACAATTCACAATGTGAATCATTCAATATGATTGAAAAGGTAAAAAAAAAGAGGGGGGGGGGGGGGGGGGCGGGGACTTTGAAACTTTTTCCTCGATTGAAATTATTTTTAAAACCCAAATCAACCTTTGATTGAATGAGATATCTTTGAAAAAGAGCGGTGTTGCAGATTTTAAAATTGGTAAAGGTTTGTGCATTTTCCCAAAACCCTGTAAAATTATCTTGGGGGAAAAACCCTGTGCATTTAGTTAAACCATTAAAAAAGGTACCCAAATTCACAAACCCCTTTAATTCGGGTTTTAAATTCGGGTCCCAAAATAGGGAACCCAAAGGAGACCCAGTTCTTTGACGAGGGATGACGAGGGACACCCCCAAAACAAACAAAAACCAAACAAAAACAACAAAAATAACAACAACAACAAAAGAACAACAAAAAAATAAAAGTATAAAATCTTTTTTGAAAATATTACTTTTTATATTTTCCCCCAACGGTGGGCATTACAGTATCTACGTTTTTTGGGTTTGTGTTTACCTTTATAGTGAAAACGTCCTATAAAACTTAAATTTTGGGTGAAACAGTATACACTTGAAAACCCCTTTTAAAAATAAAAACTTTTCCCTTTTCCCCCTGTTAGGAAAAAGGGGAAAAAAACTCGAAATGATGTAATTATATCCACGGGCTTTTGTCTAAATTTCCAGCTTTCTTGTGATTGCAAAAAATTTTCTTTTTTTCCCAAATTAAAAACCCCCTTTTAAAATTCATTTTTTTCTTTTTAAAATTTTCTTTTTCCGTTTTTTGTTTTTAAAGGGTTTTTACTAACACGGACATAAACCCCCAATGTTATCCCAATGTCCTTTTTATAACTTTTAATGCAAGCACAAGCCATTAAAATACGGGTTTTTTCCTTTAAAATTCCAGGGAAAACAGAAAAAACCCTTTCATTTATCCATTAATTCTTGCGTTGATCTGTTTAACGGGAAAAACATATTTAAAAGGGTTACCTTTTAAAAGGGGCATGAAATATTTTTAAAAATTTGTCATTTTTTGGACAAAAAAACAAAATTTAAATGCAAATTGTTTTTTGAAAAGTTAAGGCCCTTGATGTTTTTTTTTCTGTTTCAGTTCGGGAAATTTAAGGTTTTCTAATGTGTACAAAATTACACGTTTGTTTTTCTTTAAATAAATTCTCTATGGAAATTATACTTTAATTATAAAAAGAAAACCAGTCACACCCACTTTTTTTGTCTTCCCCTAAAAGGGTTTGAAATCGGGTTGCTTACACTTTTTCTTTAACTATTTTTTCCTTTAATTTGGGCCCCGAAGGGGTTGCGTGCATCTTAATTAGTGACCAGCCCGGTTTAACACCCCATTTACAAGGGATTAGCCCGGGTCCTCTTATTTTTGTTTTTCGTGGATTTTTCTTGAACAATCCCGGACTAAAAACAAAAAAATTAGGAGGTAAAACTTTTTTTTGAGTTTTACTTAGAAATATTTTTTACAGTTTTTGGGGTTTTTGGGGAAAAAATTTATTCGACGGTTAAGGACATAAATGCGAGAAATCAGCTTTTTTCAGATTTTAAAATTTAAGATTTTGTATAAAATTGAGGTTATTTTTTTTTTTTTTTTTTTTTTTTTGAGAGAAAGAGAGATAGAGAAGAAAAATTCTAAGGAAATACCACATTAAATTTTAAAATACGTTATTTAATTTCTTTTAAAAGGGTTATGAAAATAAAAAAATGGAACTTTTTTTTTCTTAAGATTCAATGAAATATTAACTTTTTAAAAGGGCCCATGAAAAAAAAAAGTACGAAGCCCAACTTTCACTTTTTCCCCATTGGGGGCCCGTTTAAAACAATTTTGGCCGTATTTTAGATTTAAACAAAAATTTTTCGATAATTTAGGGGAGATGTTAAGTTAAAAGCATGTACTTTTCATTTTTACCCTTTAATTTTAAACATAAAAAAAAATTTTGGACTACTTAAAAAAAGAAAAGAAGGGAAATTTTTTCACAGTTATATGATTGTTTACTCTGTTTTACTGTTTTTATTGTTAAGAAAGGAAATTTGTTATAAAAGTTTAATTTTTCGGGTTTTAAACCCATGAAACGGACCTATATTGCACTCGAAATTCGTTTGGGTCGCTATTTTTGCTTTGGGTTTTTTCACTTTTTTTTCCTCAAGTATAAAGGTAAATGGGGCATTATTTTTAGTTAATAGCATAAACCCTTCTAACGAAAAATTTGCTTTTTAAAAACTTGATATTATGCACAATATTTGGTGCTTACAAAAAACCCCCTAAAAATCTAAAAAAAGCTTTAAAGAAGGGGGGGGGGAAAGGGTTTAAAAATTACATTTACAATAAAAAACTCTTTTTTTAAATTTTTCCCCCATTGGGCAAAAATTTAAAAAAAAAAAATTAATTTGAAAAAGGGGTTTCTGTACTTCTTCAGATTTTGAAAAAGGGCCCTGTGAAAAGTGTATTCTAAAGAACACATTTTTTTATCTAATTTTAAATTATTCTGGTTTTTTTTTTTTAGTTTTTTTTTTTTTTTTTTTTTTTTTTTTTTTTTTTTTTTTTTTTTTTTTTTTTTTTTTTTTTTTTCATATTTTTTTTTTTTAATATCAAAATCTTAATATCAAATTTTTTTTATAGTAAATTTTCAAACTGTTTAGAATTTCTTAACCCCTTTTAAAACCATTTTAAATTTTCTTATAAAATAATACAACTGCAAAAAAGTGCAGCAAAAAGTAGTTTCTTTAAATACCTTTTGTCGGTACCCTCCATCCCTTTAAAATTTTTTATAGGCCCTTTATATCATTTACCATATAGGAAAAAGAAGTCCGGGACCCCAAAAAAGCAGTAAAAAGTTTTTTTTATCTTTTTAAAAATCAAAAACACAAATTTCCTACTTTAGATACACGAAATTTTACCATGTAAAAAAATCTTTTTTATTTCTTCCATTTAAAATTACGCCCCCCCTTTGGAAAATTTGGGGAAAATTTTATAAAAGATCTCCCACTACATGTTTACAAAATCTCCCCAAAAATTCGTGATAGGCTCACCCTTACCATTTCTTAAAATTTTTTTTCCACCCTTTTCTCCACGGAAAATTTTCTGCGTGGACATAATTTTAAGAAAAAAAAAAAAAATTTCCCTTGCAATTTAAATCCATGATGAAGTTTTACAAAAGTCAGCGATTTGACTTTTAACTGTCTGGGGACATGTTGGAACGTTTTGGGGAGGGAACACATCGCCCCAACAGATATTCGGGTTTTCCCGGGTTTTATAGTGACAGGGGGGCAAAAAACTCTCTTTTTTTTGGTTCCAAGAAATTAATTCAAAATCTTCACGCTGGTATTCCCTGTAGTTCCAGATTTTAAGTGGTATATTTTGGGACCTGGATTGGCGCCAGAAACCGTAAACAGGTATTTTTTTAAAATTAAAAACCCTCAAACCAGCACTTGAGTCTTTAGTTTTTATGATGTAAATTTAAAAAAAAAAAACATTTAAAAGGGTTTTTGGTTTGTTAGATTTCAATCGTTTTTTCGATAATAAATCAAAAAGGGTTTGGGAATGTACATTTGATAAAAATTTGGTATAATGATCCTTGATTTTGAAGTTTTTTTTTATAAAAAATTTTTTTTATCAAATTTATGTATAGAAAAATTCATAAAACTTTATGTTTATTGTTTTTAAATGATTTTTTTTTTTCCTAAAAAAATTAAAGTGAAAGCTTAGAAAAACAACGGCAACAACAACACACACACACACCCCAAAACACCCACAAACACACTAAAACGAAAGAAATACATATTTATAAAATTTTAAAAATGTTAAATTTAAAAGTTTTTTCATTTTTGTCTGCAAAAATTTTTTAAACTTTCCTTTAAAGAAAACATAAATATGCCCCCAAAACTGTTAAAAGGCAATATCTTTTTTTAAGGTTTTAAATTTTTTTTTCAAAAAGGGTTGCCCTTTTTAAAATTTCTACGCCCTTTTATTATTAAAAAAAATATCCATTAAGTTTTTCAAATACGTATCGAAATCCCCCTTTTCAACCCCGGGGTTTACTCTTTCCTGCATTAAACATCCCCCACCCTTGCTCAACCACCTAATAAACGCTTTTTTTTTTCAAATTGTTGCTTCCATGCCTTTTTAAAAGGTGAACCCCTACATACCAACATTTATTTATTTGAAAACAATCCGAACAGATTTAAAGGCTTTTTGAGTGGGAAAAATTTTTGGGGAAGTTTACGTAAATTTTACATCTTTTGGGACGTTATTGAAATTTTAAAAAAAATTTAAATTTAAAAGTTTTAAAACTTTTATGTCGGGAAATTTAAATTTTTTCATGTTGTTTGGGACTTTGGCAACATATTGAAATTAATTGGATGTATTTGGGAAAAAAAACCCCATCAAAAAACCCAAAAGCTTTTTAAAACCCAGGATTACGGCCCGTATTAAAAAAAACAACAACCCCAAAAAATAATAATAAAATAAGAAAAAGAAAAAGAAGAAGAAACATATAAAACCCCATTTTTAGTTTTCCGCGGGTTTGGGGAAAGCCGTAACTGGCTAAAACAATTTCAACAGTCATTTTCACGATTTAAAGTCATTTTTACAATGCATAAAATGATATTGTACCCCAAAACTTTTCATTTTAACTCAATTACAGCCCGAACCTAGCTATTTGGAATGCCAGGGGGATAAAGGTTTTTAATTTAAAAAAAAAACAGGGTTTCGAAAAACCCCAAATTTCGAAACGGCCACCCCCCCCACCTTTTACAGTGATAGTAAAACAGCATCATTTTTAGCTATTGTGTTATTAATCATAAATTTAAAATCCAGTTGAAAAAGGGGACAACATAAAAAAGAAAACCCACAATTTCCCCATTTAGTCGGATAAAAAAAGTACAAAAAAATTTAAATATGGGTTTTATCCGTCGTTTAAAAGGGTCACAATACACAACAAAGTTCTTTTAAAAAATATATATTCAATATCAACTTTTTAAAATTATTTACTCAATCTATATTATTTTTTTTTCCCCCAATTATTATTTACTTACTGAAATACATTTAAGCGATTTCATTACTTACAAGTAAATTGTTAAATTTAAATTGCCCAAAATTAAATTTTCACACAAATATCACACAAAGATTTGACAAAAAAAAAAATTTTTTTAATTGAAATATGTACCGATCACCCTTCCCTTAATCAATACCTAAAAACAAACAAACCCATTAATTTTCCCACCAAAAAAATGATTTTGGAAAAACCATTTATATAAAAATTTTTTTCCCCAAAACAGCTTTTTCGGGTTTCTTTATAATCCCCACTATTTTTTTTATATTTAACACTTTTAATAAAATTTTTTAGGCCGTTACATCACCCCGCGCACGGGTGTATTCAAAATTGAATGCTATATTTTGATTCGAACAGCAAGATTAAATGGTTTTTAAATTCGTTATTCTTATGATGTTGAAAATATACGAAAAATTTTAACACATAAATCTTTATTTTCGTTTTTTTTTAAAAAACTATTTTCTTGGGGGGTTGGGTTTAAAAAGTAATTCGTTCACAGTCCGGTTAAATTTCATTCTTTGTATGTTATTATAATCATGATTACTATCAAAAAAGGGTAAATATAAAAAAATTGGCATGAATTGTTTTTTCATATAAAAATTTTTACTAAACGCGTTCATAAAAGGGAATTAAGCTCGCCAGAGGCTCGCTTAATTACTTTTTCATGAATTGTTCAGTAAAATTATTTAAAAAAAATTAAATGTCAATCAATGTATAAGTCCCCTACCCTTCTTGCACTAAATATGGGCATGTATGTTTGCTTAAATTTTCCCAATGATTTTCCTTTTTTTTTAAACTTTTTTTTTAATTTTTTTTTTTTTTTTTTATCCGGGCGGTTTTTTAAAAAATGAAATTAAATAAGTTTTTTTGTTTTGTTTTGATAAGTAGTGGGAATTTGCCATCCCCAAAAATTAACAAACGAGGGGTTTTCTATTTCGGGTTTTAGTTCCATTTTAAAATTGCTAAAAATTATTTTAAAATGTTTTTTTTTTAAAAATTTTTTTATTTTAAGGGATGGGGGGGGATAATTTCATTTGTATTATTTATGATTTGTGAAAAATTTTTTAATTGCCTTTAGGAAACCCACCTTTAAATATTTCACCCACTAAAAATTTTTTTTTCCCCCGTTTTTTTTTAAAATTATTATAAAAACTCGTTGTTTTTTTCCCACTAAATGCCTTTTCTAACATGTTGTTTTTTTAAACATTTTTTTTCGGGGCATGCATGTTGGGCTTAACTGTAATTGAGTTTTTTGTCCTTTGTTTATTTATTTAATATTTGACTGCGTTTAATCTATTTTGCTTCGAGCTACACCGTTTTTTTTTTTACCCTTTGTAAAGCCCTGAAATTTTTACAGGGTTAGAGAAATTTTGGGGCCAGACCCACTATTTTGGGGTTAATCATCATCTTCCTATTGTCTGCCATGTCTTTTCTTTTCTTTTTTTGGGGGTTTTTAAAGTTTTTGCAATCTTTTTAAAGCAATAAAAAACAGAAACAAAAAAAACAACAACAAAAAAAAAACAAAAAAAAACAACAACAAAAAACACAGAACTCATTTTTTTTATAAATCTTTAAATTTTTTTACAGCTGGAAAGTACTGCCAAATGTACGGTTATTAAATTTCCCTTTGATTTTACCCCCCCTCATTTGAGACAACTTAAGACGTATGAAATTCAAACCTATGGCCATAAATGAAATTTAATTAAACAAAAAATTTTAACTTTACAGTTTTTTTTTCTTAGAAAATTGGGGTTAAATTTTGAAAAAATTTTTTTTTTTAATTGCAAAAAATTTAAGTAAATTTTGACATTTCCACTTGTTAAAAAGGGAATGCCGGGGGGGGAAAACAATTCAGATGTGCAAATTTTTATAGTCAATGGGGGAAATTTCCGTTTCCCCAAGACGCTCTTTGGGCCAAAAGGGGAAACAAAATCAAGTATGCCGCGGTGGGCTTAAGGAGGGAGCGCACACCCCAACTACAAAGGGCTGGGAAATAAACTGCGGCTTTTAGCCCTGCGCGTTTTCATACTCACTTGGGATTGGTTTATAGTCTTTTATAAATGACATTGTACACTTTTTAAACTTTTTAAATCTTATATATTTTTTTTTTGGACAGTAAAACAGTTTTTTATTCTTTCCCTTTTGGGAAAATTAAATGAAAAGAGTTTCCCCAGAACCTAAAAAAGGGAGGGTTTTCACCCAATTTACATCCTCCTAAAGTTCATTGCAAATAACAAAAAATTTTTTTTAAAAAAGCGAATTTTATCCTCATTTTTTTTTGTGCAATTAAATGATTTTTTTTTTGTTTTTTTTTTTTTTTGTATCCCCCCAAAATGTTGTTTTTTTACCTGTATTACTGTTTTTCTTTTGTTTCGATTTTTTTCCAAGATTTCCCGGGCATTTCCCTTGGTTGGGACGCTCAAAAAGGGTTTTAAACCCCCGAAATTTTCACACTAATGTCTACAAGCAAAAAAAAAGTTTGCAAGAGAATAAAATCTATTTTTAGGGTTTTCGCGCCCTTACCCAAGAAGGGACATTACCCGCAAAACTGTTAACAAAACATTTACCCTTTTTCTCTGAGCCCCACCGTCTTTCTACTTAAAGAAGGCAGAAGGAAAGTACACTAGTAGGTGTCCGAAAAGGGAAAGGGAAAAGTCAATTATTTTTAGAATGGCTGGCCTGCCCCTAAAGGGAGGCCCGCATTCCCCCGGCGGGTTTCTGTTTTTTAAAATTTTCCCAAATTTTCGCCCATTTTTTAAATTTTGAAAAATTCGGGTTTTGTCATCGATTTTACCGTTTATCCTGGGGATAATGTGGTATGGGAATTGAACCCGAAAAGTTTCCCGCGTTTTACCGTCATGGTTTAATGCCAAAAAGGGGACCCCAAGTGAGCTTTTTCCCAAAATTTTTGATGTGTCTTTAAAATTCAGAGAAATTAGGGAAGCGATTTATTTGCCACTTTGGACACTTACTTTTTTTTAATTTGACTTTTTAAAATTATTTTTAAATTTTACAGTTAAATCTGTAAAATTTAAAAAAAAAAGGGGTGAATTTTCAAAATTTAAGTGAAAAAATTTACATTTTTAAACTGTAAATTTTTACAAAAAAGTTTTAAAATTTTCAGAAAAATTTGGGGAATTTTAAGTTTAAACTGAAAATTTTTACAATTAATCTGAAAAATTTTACAGTTTAAAATTTTGTCAAAAATAAAGGGAAAAAAAAAGTGTCAATTTTGGGGGCACTAAAAAGCTTCCGTAGAGAAATAGTTTTCAGAGGAAAATAAAATATGTTAACGAAGCCCCAACAGCGGGCCCAGCTAAAGACTTTAAAGGCACCCCGGCAACTACCTACAAAAAACCCCCAGTATTCCCAAAATTTTACTATCTGTCAATATAAATCCTAAACATGTTTTTTCAAAATTTATGTAACAAAAAACTAAATGGCTCCCTTTACCAAAAAAAGGGAAAACATTTGGTCATTGTTGGAATAATGAACTTTTTGGGAAAGGGCATGAATAACCATAAATTATGGGACCTTTTTTTATGTGTCAAAGCGGTATCCCCGATGTATTATCCCCACACCAAAATTGTTTCGTGTTTTTTAAAAAAATAAATCTCCCTTTTTAAAAAAATATTCAAAAAAGGAGATTTTTCCTAAACTAAAAATTTACAAGATATAGAACCCCCGAATTTTTGCAACTTTTGGTAAAAACTTTTCTTTTAATTTTGTCACTAAGGGCCTACCCATACCGCGAGGCTGAAAGGGGGGAAACAAAAATTTGTTTTGATTTCAGGGGGGGGTTCATTCCCAAAAAAAATTTAAAAAAAGCGTGGCAAAATTTTTGTATGGGGGTTTTTTTCAATTGCGTAGGCCCCATTGTCCTGCGGGCCGGATTGAGGGTTTGTGTCTTTTTCTTAAAACAAACCCTACTCCACAAAGGGTTTTTCTTCCCCCCAAGACTTCCTGAAGTTCAGCCTTCCACACCCACCTTATTCCCCCGCCCCTTAGTTTTTTTTCCCTTTTTCCTATTTCCTCCTCTGGTCCGCCCTTTTATAAATCCCAAAAGTGCCTTAGTAGGAAATTTTCGTGTCCCAGGGCATACCTAAAAAGGGCCCTTAAGGGGAATTTGGTTTTTCGATATTAAAAAAGTGTTTTTCCCGTTAAGGGGAGAATATTGCGAAGGTTTTGAATTTAAACGAAATTTAAATTTGGTTTAAATTTAAGCCCCCGGGGTAGGACCCTGATTAGAAATTAAATGAACGGCTCTCGTACGTTTTCCAAAAAAAGATCTTTTTAGAGGCCCGCTCGAGGCTGGCAAAGCGATGACCGAAGTTTTTTCCCTATTTGTTTTATTAATTTTTTTTTGACAGTTGCCATTTTGGGAATTTTTTCTACTGGAGAAATCGGTAAAAAAATATACACAAGAGTTATCGTTATTGAAAATTTTTTTCAGGGGATTTGGAATGAAAAAAGGAACGGCAACTCTTGTTATGACCAGGGGTGCTGGGCAATCCTTTAGCGGGCAGGGGTTTTATTTTTTGGGGTATAATGATTGGTAAAAAGGTACTTATTGAACAAAAAATTGCATGACCCCAATTTTCGTTTTTACGTTTTTTTTTTTTTTTAAATTTAATTTTAATTTGATTGAACAAATACTTTTTTTTTAAAGGGTTTTGTTGTTTTTTTCTCTATTTTTAAAAAACGAGCCTTAGCCGCCCCGCTTTTTGTTATACTTACGATATTTTTTATAAAAAGAACTTAAAATTTTCATTCCTTATTCTCTAAATTTTAAAAATGAAAATTTACAAAAACAAAAATGATCTTTAAAAAAAAACAGGGAAATATCTTTTTACTTGAAATACATAAATTGTTTTTCGGGGGAAAAACGGAGTTGTATACGCCCAAAAAATTTGGCAAAAAATTTACGAAATTTTGTAATTAATTATTTTATCCCCCAGAAAAAGGTTTCTAGATTTTTTTTTTTTAAAATTTTTACTAAAAATTTTTGAAAGATTCTAATTTTTTAAATTTTAAATTTATTTTTTACACCTTCAGATAATTTTTATTAATTTAGAAAACCAAATTTTTTGAGGTTCAAAAATAAATTTTTTCTTTTAAGACGTGGTATTTGCATTGATTAATAAAAAATTTAAAATTTAAAAAAAATGTTTTAAAAAAATAATCATAAAATGTGTGTGTGTGTGTGTGTGTGGTGTGTCAGTACCGAATCAGTACCCCCAGTAGCAAAGCCCGGGAAGCATTTTTTCTGAAAGAAGAAAGGAAAAATTTAATACCATAATTACAAACCCTTTGGCCGGAAATAAGTAAGACAAAAATATATACAAAAGTAAAAAAATGTTTGTGTTGCTTCGGGTTTTTGGCCCTTTTACATATAAAAATTTTTTTTTGGTAAGTAAATTAAAAAATTTTTAGTGTACGCTAAATCTTGCTTTTAAAATTTTTGGTTTTGCACATTGAAAAAACCCTTATAAATTTTCTAAATCGGTTTTAATGTATCTTTTAGTAATACTTTAGAAATTTCCCAAAATATATTCCTTTTTTAAAAAAATTACCCTTTTTAAAAAATTTTTTTTATCATTTCTAGACCCGTTTTATAAATTTTTTATGGAGATCGAAAAAGTTTTTAAAAAAAAAGGTTAATGAGTTATTTTTATTGGGGAATTCTAAAAAATTTGAAAATTTAAATTTTTATGTTCACCAAAATTTACTTTTCCCCTATCGGTGTGAAAAAAAAACCCTTTCCCCAAAACACTTTGGGTGATATTGATCAAAAAGGGACTACTTTTTTACTTACACAGGCAGAACTTTGGGGTTTTGATATGTAAATTTTAATAGTTCTTACTATTTCCCTCTGTTTTTCCCAAAGCGTGAGTAAAACCTTTTGTTTTTTCCGGGGCGTGATAAAAGTAAAAAATTTTAAAAAATTAAAAACAATGGTTATTTTTGGGGAAAAAATGACTGGTAAATTTTTGATTCACTTTTGAAAATTTTGTGATTTTTTTCAAAAACCCGCGTGTGGCAGGAAAAAATTACCAGTAGTTTTTTTGGGCGTCAGTTCGTGAAAAGAAAAAAGGGGAATAAAAAAATTTATAAAATTTCAACCCCGTGGCCTTTTGGTTAAGGCATCCGTTTTGAGAGGGGGGGAAGTCGGGGTTCGACCCCCGGCAGGGGACCGTTTTGATTTTTGGCTGGTTGGAGACCACCACTATTTAAAAAAGGGTTTTTCCCGGTTTTTTCCTCCTGTTGTTTTTGGGTGTAAAAGGGAAACCCGGGGAAGTAATTGTGAAAGCAAAAAAAGGGTGTCTCAAATTTAAAATCTGGTGGCTCTTTGAATTGACTTTCCAAAAAATGCAATGTTTTGAAAAAGAAAAACCCTGCTTTTTAAATTTTTTTGGGCCCTTTTTTTTTCCAATGTTAATCAAGTCTACGTGTTTCATGATTATTTTTTTTTACATTTTTTATAGCTTTAATATAAGCAAAAATTTCATTTTGACCCAAATTTAAAATTTGGTTTTTTAAAAAAATCCCTGGGGGAACTCAATGAGCGGCCCCAAAAAAAAAATCACTGTCGAACCGGGGGCCGAAAGTGATATTATTTTTTTGGGCCCTGTTTTTTCCTGCAATTTGATTGGCAAAGATTTATGTAAATTATATTTTTTAAAATTTTTTGCATAGATTTTTCCCCTAAAAATGCATTTCGTCATTTTTTTAAAGGTTTCTTGAAAAATTTAACTGTAAATTTAAAAAATGTTCATGTTGAAAAGGGGGGGGTTTATATTCTAAAATCATAAATGGAAAATTGTTTAGAAAAACCCAAAAAAAAATTACCATTTTCAAATTTTTTGGGCCCACGGGAAAATTTCACTTTTTTTTGATGATGAGCTTTGAAAAGGGGAAATCCACCTGTTTTTTTCTGGGAGGGGGATTTTCTCACCCGAGAGCGGAAATTTCGGGCAGGGACAAAGGTTTTGATATATTTAATGTAAAGATTGTAACCTGCGAGGAGGGAGGGGGACTAAATAACGATATAATTAATAAAATTTAACTTTCCTTTTTGGGAACTTTCCTAGTCGTTTTATTTTGCTAGTTTAAAATTTTAAAAGCTAGGGAAAGGCCGATTAAGTATGATGTTCAGAATTAAGGTATGTGTATATATTTAACATAAAATTTGTTTGGAAAACGAGATAAAAAACAAACAAATGTTTAACACCCAAAACTACGAGAAAATACAAATTATCCCGGGCCCTAAAAAATTTGGGGGCCACGTCGTAAAAAGTCACTATAAAATTCCTTTTTAAAGTAAATAACCCCCAAAATTCCAACAAGTTACACCATCCCAGAGTTCCCCAATGCTTTCTCGGCAATATTTTACAAAAATTATTGTTTTTCCCCCAAAACTGTTATCGGTCAGGGGTTTTTCGCCACGTGAATTTTTTAAAAACTCATCAGACGCACTTTTTGAGCCGAAAAATTTCTCACGAACTTTTTTTTTTTCTGGTGAAAAAAAAGGGTTGCGCCCATTATTTCAACAGAAGAACAGTGCGCGTGTTTTTCCCTCTTTTTGCTGTTTTTGAAAAATGCGTTGTTTGTTCGTCTGGGGCTGAAGGAAAGAACGCTTTTTTCTGTTTTTTTCGTTTAATATGTTAATGCTGGGAGCAATTTTTAAAATAGTTTTAGCGCAAATCGCGGTTTCCCTTTTTGCCCAAATTACTTATCCAAAAAAAAATTTTCCCAAATTCTGAAATTAAAATTTTTTCTGATTTAAAAATCTCGGAAAAAACTGTAATACACAACCGAAAACTGATTTTTTTAAATTCGTAAAAACTGATATTAAACAACCGCAACTGGTTTATAAATATTTTAACATGATATATACACAACCAAGGGGCAATGATTTATAAATCCGTAACACTGATATTTAAAACAACCGACAACTTAAATTTTTAAAAACCGGGAACACTGATATATACAAACCAGAAACTGATTTAAAAAAATCTCCCTAAAACTGGGTATATAACAACAACAAAAAATTTATAAATCTCCCTAAAAACGATATAACAAAACCCGAACGGGTTTAAAATTTTCGAACCTGTTTTAACACAACCAGACAATGATTTTAAAACTCGGAACCTTTTTATATTTTTAAAAACGACAAATGATTTTTTTAAAATTTTGGGAAAAGATATATACACAACCAGCAAATGATTTTAAAAAATCTCTAAAACTATATTTACCCAATCAGACAACTGAAAAATAAAACTCGTAACATGTTTTTAACCATCAGACAACTGTTTATAAAACTCGTAAAAATGAATTTTTACACAACCGACAACTGATTTTTAAATCTTTAACATGATAAATACACAACCAAAAAGGGTTTATAAAAAATTTTAACACTGGGTATATACACAAACCCGAAAAATTTTTTTTTTTAAAAATCTCGAACACTGTTTTTTACAAAAAACCCGAAAAACTGATTTTTAAACTCGTAAAAACTGATATTTTTTAAAAACCAGACAAATGATTTATAAAACTTGTAACACTGAATTACACAACCCGAAAACCTTTAAAAATTTTAAAAACGGCTTTTTAGCCTATCGTTTTTTTCTTGAATTGGGATAAATTTGATTGCGATCTTTTGTTTTTCGGGGATCTTAAAAATTTTATTAAATTTTTTTTTTTCGTTTTATGATAAACTGAATTTCTTGTTGACTTAAAAAAGGGGCTTTTTTGAAGGTGGAATTCCTATGTTGGTAAAGAGACGATCATTTTCCTTTTTTTTTCTTGGACGAAAACCTGCCGTGGTTTTTAATTCACCCGTTTGTTTAAATTTAACCGGAAGATTAGACCCAATCTTTCATTTTTTTTATTAGTTTAAACCCCAAATATCCGATGGCAACATTTTCCCTGTATTCAAAAGAAAAGACCAAAAAAGACACTATGTGTTTGACATCACAATTTACTTTATCGTAGCCCTATGTTTATTGTCGTCAGTGTCCCTTGTTTTCCTCAACAGGAAACAATTGAATTCTGTAAAATAAAATTTTTAAGCCTAAAAATCGTTTTTTTAAACAAATTTTATTAAAAGCCTTAAAAAAAAAAAACAAAAAAAAAAAAAAAAAAAAAAACTAATGTGAAGGGAAAGTTTATCTTGAATAAAATAAAACCCAATTTCTGATAAAAAAAAGGGTTTTTCAAAGGGGAAAAATTTTATTTGAAAGGACATCAAAGCAAAAAGGGTTTCGCTGCCCTTTTTAAATGATTTAAAATAACAATTTTCCCCTTTCTTTTCCCCTTTGCCCCAACTGGGTAAAGGTAAGTGTCGATACCGTTTAAAGGGTTTCCCTTTAAAATCAGCCCGAAAAAAAAACAGTCCCAAACTGATTGGGTTTTTAAAGTGAAAAAAAAAAAAAGAAATAAAAAAAATCTAAAACCTTTTTTTTAATCTTGGGTTAACCCATATTTTTAACCCTTTATATAAAAAGAAAAAAATGAAATCTATGAATTTAAAAGAATACTTGGAAAAAGTTCGCGAATAAAACCTTTTCCTTTTTTTTGTTCTTACATAAATATCTTTATTTCATCCCTTTTTGGGGTTCCAAAAAGCAAAAAGGGACATATTAAAGTCAAAAAAATTTGTTTGACGAAAAACGTTTCATGTTTTTGTATCCTAAAATATGTTTTAATTTTATCCATTTTGGGATTTTCCAAAAAGCAAAATGTACATATTCATGTCAATAAATTTGTTCGACGTTTAACCCTTTTCATTTTTTTTACCTACATAAATAGGGTTTTTTTCATCCATTTAGGATTTCCAACAGCAAAAAAAACATTTTTCATGTTTAATAAATAGTTCCCCGATAACTTTTTCATGTTTAGGATTTTACATAAAAATATTTATTTTAAACCATTTAGAAATTCCAAAAAGCAAATGAAAAATTTTTTGTCAATTAAAAAACAATGTGTGCAAAAAAGACGATTGTGTTAGTCGTAAGACAGCGTAAAATGTAATAATTGATAAATATATACGCCCTTTTTTTTAAAATTTGGTTTTAAGGGAAAATTTTAACAGACTAAAATATAACAGGCATAGGAAATTGGGGGTTTTGTTGATTCAAAGCATTTGTTCCGCACTTTTTTTGACCAAAATCCTTTCCCGGGTTTATAAACTAGTGTTTTGTCGTCAAAAAGGTTTTTTAAATATTGGGATATGAGTTCCCTAAAAGCCCCCGACAATTTTTTTGGAAATAAAATTTAAAAAAATAAAGCAATGCCCCATTTTTGGAGGGAAGGGCCCCGAGTGCCATAGACCCCCCGGTTTAACCACCGCCCGCTTTGAAGCCATGAAAATCCCAAAAAATCGACCGGGGCTTTAACCCACAAAGATAGTGACAAAAAAAAATAATTTGGTAGTCGCAATCAAAAATTTACACGGCAACGAGTTCCCGGGTTTATGTTGTTATCTTTTCCCAAACTTAAAAAAGTTTTTTTCATAAACTTAAAAACGAAATAATTTAATTTAAGTTTTAATTTTAAAAAAAATTTATAATTATATACCATGATCAGACAGCTAAAAGGGGTTTTTTTTTTTTCTTATGTTGACTGTTATTTGAAACAAAAAATAAAAGTTTTTTACATGTTAAATTCATGCACTTTTTATACCACAGGGTACAGGTCACTTCCGCCGTCATCCGAAAAATGGAAAGATTTTTTTTTGCTGTAAAAACGTGTTTCCCTAAACTGCAAAATAAATAAAGTTTAAAAATTAAAATTCAGTCGGTCCCGGGCTCCGGTCGTCTTTAGGGCGAGGTTTTTTCCGCCCAATTTTTTCCGGGTTTTTTGTCGGATTTTTATGAAAAATTTACTTGTAAGAAATTTAAACCCCAGTTGGGGGATACGTTGGAAAGTCATTATCGGCTTGGGTTTTAAAAAATTATGCCTTTGTTATATTTCGATATTTTTGTTTTTCCACGCTAATTTTTCGGCTACCCGTGGTGGAAAATTTTTTTTAATTTCTAGCATTTGGGAAATTTCCAACCCCAGTTTCGAAAAAATCTTGGCCCCATCCTTTTTCAACTGGATTTTAAATAAGTTAACTTCACATTTTTTAAAAATTTCCCAAATCTAGTTGTGCTTTTTGTTGAAAAACCCCTGACCGACTTGAATTTTTTATGGGGTTTTTAACCCCCTTTTTTTTATCTATTTTAGGAAAATTTTTTTCACATTATTTTCATCTACCATTGGTAAGAAAATTTATTGCAACTTCAAAGGTTTTTAAAGCCAAGCCTATTTTCATATTGCAAGCATGTGCTTGCCAACCCCCTTTTTATTTTTGAAAATATTTTATCGCTCTGTTTTTTTGCTACTATTGGTAAGATTTTATTTATCTTTTACATCATTTTAAGTTTCCAAGCTTGTTGCAAATAGTGTTGGCATGTCCTTATGAAATTAATTTTTTAAATTTAGTTATTGCCCTTTTTAAAAAAATTTTTAACTATTTTTTGTTTACTTAAATTTTATGTTTGTATTTGAGTTTTCCTTTTGTGTGTTTTTTTTTTTATTCTTTTTTGTGGGGCAAGCCGTCTCTAAAATTTGGTTACAAAAATGGCCCACAAAGTTTTTTAGGGGTATTCATCATCTTCATTTTATAGTTAATTTTTTTATATTTTAATTTAATTTAAATTTTGTTTAATCCAATTTGATTGCAATTAAAAAAAATGATTTATTTTATTTAATGTAAATTTTAATATTTAAATTTTAAATTACCCAAAGCATTTCAACGATCATTCATAAAATCCATACGCACTCACACCAAAATATCAATATTCTATTCGTAAATATGTTAATTAAAATTTCATAAAGAAATAATAATTACTTGTTTTATGAGGCAATATGGAATTAAAAATAATTTTTTTCCTAACCTTTAAATTTTAAATTTTTCACATAATTTACTTCAAATAAAAGGGATAATACCAAGTTATTTAAAGACATTACATATAAAGATTATAAAATATATTTTAATTCCGTTTAAATTGATAATTTTGTGAAAGGTATTTAATAATCCCTTGAGGGCTTTTTATTTAAGGGAAAATTTCTTGATTTGGCTTGGATATAATTTAATGAATTTTCAAATTTGTTTTAAATGTTTTTTTATCTTTTTTTTTTTAAATCAATTTTTAAAAAGGGGCCCTTCCCTTTTTTTTTGGGGACCTTTGTTTTCCCACTTTGTCAAAAAACAATAGCATTGCTCAGTCTAAAGTTCATATTATACCTAGTACACAGTTTTTTGCTGAAAAAAAAAGTCAGGGTTTAAACCCGGGGGAAAAGGTGAAGTGGCTTTTTTTGTTGAAAAAATTTTACTCGTTAGGGAAATTCCCGTAATTTTAAAGGTTTGTATACTTTTGTTTTTTGGATTTTTTAGTTTAATTTATTAAAAAAAAAAAAAAAAAAAAAAAGTGAGAGCGATTGTTGTTATTAAACCCAAACTCTTTCCATTTTTTTTTATGATAAGCCCTGGATGATTGGGTTTTAAAGGGAACTAATTTAAAAACTTTTTATATTTTTGATTAGAATTTCCTTTTATTTTTAAACCCCCCCTTTTGCGATTGATTGTGTCAAAAATAATTTTTTCCTTTGGGAAAAATTTTTTTTTTTTTTTAAATTAAAAAAAAATGTGCCCTCATCAGATTTTTTTTCATGCGTAGGGTTTCCTGTGTTTTTTTGCCCGTGTATTGGTATCAATGTTTGGCTGTCCCTTTTTTTGGAGGGCTTGTTTGGATTTTCTATGTTTGGCTGTTAATTTTTAATGTTTATGTTTGACTGTTTTATGTTTGGTTTTCTATTTTGGCTGTCTTTAAATTTTGGGGTCTATGTTTGGGGTCTATGTTTGGGTGTTTTTTTGTTTGGTGTTATGTATGGAAGTCTATGTTTGGAATTTTATGTTTGGGGGTGTCCATGTTTGGGGTGTTATGTTTGGATGTCTTGTGTGGATGTCTATGTTTTGGGGTCTATTTTCGGGGCTTTTTTTGGATGGGCTTTTGGTTTTTGGGCCAAAGGGTTTTTTGTCTATGTTTGGATGTCTATTTTTTTGGATGTTTATGTGAAAGGGTGTCTATGTTTTGGGTTTTTCTATGTTTGGATTTCCCTTTTTTGGATGTCTATGTTTTGGAAAGTCAAATTTTTGGTGTCTAGTTTGGCTGTCTTTTTTGTGGAGGGCTATGTTTGGTGTCTATGTTTTTGGGTGTCTTTTTGTAGTTTTCTATGTTTGGATTTTTTAAGTTTTTCTGTCTATGGGTTTTGGGTGGGCTATGTTTGGGGTGTTATGTTTTCTGTCTAATTTTTGGGTGTCTTTTGTTTTGGTTCTCGTTTTGGTTTCTTTGTTTAATGTCTATGTTGGGGTAAGTTGGGAAAGTCTATGTATAGATTTTCTGGTTTGGAAGTCTTTCTTTTTCTGTCCCATGTTTGGGTTTTCTAAAGTTTGGCTTTTCTCTGGTTTTTATGTTTTGTTTGGCTGTCTCTGTTTGGATGTCTATGTTTTGGGTGTCTTGTTTTGAAGTTATGTGGGGGATGTCTATGGGTTTTGGGTGCTTGGGTTTTGGGGTCTTTTTTGGATGCTATGTTTGGATGTCTTTTGGGTTTGCTATGGGGATGTTTTTATGGTTTTGGGGTTATTTGTGGAAAGTCTATTTTGGGTGTCTATGTTTGGGGTGTCTCGTTTAATGTCTAAAGTTTGGATGTCTAAGTTTGGCTGTCTAGTGTTGGGTGTCTATGTTTGACTGTCTTTTTTTGGCTGTCCCAAAGTTTTTGGGGTTATATTTGGCCCGTCTCTGTTTGGGTGTTTTTTGTTTGGCTGTCTATGTTTTTGGGTGCCCAAGTTTGGGGTATGGTTTTGGGTTTCTATGTTTTAGATGTCTATGTTTGGAAGTGTATCTTTGGCTGTTCATGTTTGGATGTGTATGGTTTTGGGTGTTCTTTTTTTGGATGTCTATGGGTTTGGGGTTTCTCTGTTTTTTGGAATTTTCTAGTTGGTGTCTCTGTTTGGCTTCTTTTGTTTGGCTGTCCCCAAATTTTTTGGTGTCTCTGTTTGGGGTGTCTTTGTTTGGGGTGCTATGTTTGGGTTGGCCCATTTTTGGTATGTTTGGATGTCATTTTATAGAAGTCTATGTTTTGGATGTTTTCTTTGGGGTGTTTAGGTTTTTGGGTGTTTTATGTTTTTGGGTGTCTTTTTTGGATTCTATGTTTGGGGTTTCTCTTTTGGATGTCTAGCTTTGGGGTGTCTTTTTGTTTGGATTTTCATTTTTGGCTGTATTTTGTTTGGTGTCTATTTTGACTGTCTTATTTTTGGTGTCTATGTTTGGCTGTCTATGTTTGGCTTTTCTCTTTTGGATGTCCCTTTTTTTTTGGTGTTTTTGTTTGGCTTTTCTCTGTTTGGATTGGTTTCTATGTTTGGCTGTCCCCCGTTTTGATGTCTATGATTGGTTTCCATCTTTTACTGTTTTATTTTATTTCCTTAGTTTGTTTTTTCTTTATTTGATCAAATGTGTTAAGTTTTATTTATCCCGGGTTTCCTTTGATTTGTTGTCCGAAATTTTAAAGCATATGGGGGGGGTTTTCAATTTTTGGTTTGGGCCCATGTTTTTAGTTTTCCTTTTTTGTTTAACCCATTTGGTTTTTGGTTTTTTAATTTATAGTTGCAAAGTGGTTGCAACAAAATTTACCTTTCTTTCCGGAAAAATTTTAGGGCAGTTTTCCCTATTGCCCAAACAGATTAAAGGGGATTACGTCACACCCGATACCCAAAACTTTCCCCCATTTTGGGTTTGACAACTTCTGCAGCCGAAAAAAAAAAAAAAAAAAAAAAAAAAAAAAAAATACGACACGACCCCTTTTTTTTTTTTATTTTTAACTTTAAAATGAGAAATTTTTTTTTTTTTCGGGAAAAGGTAAAGAGATGTAGGGTTTGGTTTTATGTGTTTGTGACAGTAGATTTTCCGGGAAAGTTTAAAAAAGGGGGTGTAAAAAATTTTTTACTATTTTCCCCAAGCCAAAGAAAACAAACAATAAATGTCTGCGTGGGATAAAGTTTTGCGGGAAAAACCCCATTGGCGCCTTTTAAAGTAGAGAAAATAAAAAAAAAAAGGGATGTCTGTACCAAAGGGAAGGGGTGCGTTTTTTAATAATTTCTATTCAAAGGGGATAATTTCCCCTTTTTTCTCTTATTTTTGATTTGGGGTGCAAATAAATTTCCCCATATTCCCATTTTTGCCACCTTCTAAATGGGCCCCAAAGATAAAGTTTATATAGAGGTTTTCATGTATTTTTTTGATTATTCAGGGTTTTTTTTTTATGTATAATACTTTTTTTTCATTTGTGGAATAATTTTTACTAAATTTTTGTTTTTATCTCCTTTTTAAAAACTCGCCAGGAAGTCTTGAAAAGAAAACTTTTTAAAAGTCTTATTTCGTTTGGTTTTTAAATTTTTGATTTGATACATCTTTTTTAAATTTTGACGGATTTTTGGTGTTATTTTTTAAATTTATGGACTGTGAAACATTTTTTATTGGGTTTTTGGGGCCCTTTTAGACCCATTGATTATTTTTTGATTAATTTTTTTACCTTTAACGGGAAAGTTTCTTTAGCCAAAAAAAAGACCCCCCCCCCCCCAATTATATTTCCCCCCCCCCCCCCAAATTTTTTTTTTTTTTTTTTTATTTATTTAAAAGGGAATTTTAAATTTATGGGGAAATTTTTAAAGAAGTGTTTTTTTTTTATCCTTTTTAAACTTCCTTTAATTGAAAAAAAGCCCCCCCCGATATTATTAGATAATTTCATTGTTAAATTTTAAAAAATTTTATGTTTATAAATATTATTTTCCTTTTTTTTTTTTTTTAAAAACGTTTTTTTTTAATAAAAAAACCCAAAGGGGTAAAGAAAATTAGGAAAAAATAAAAATAGTGTGTGGGGAAAAAAATAAACAAGTTCAATCATTTCAGACCGGGAATATTTAAATCATTGGACAGAAATTTTCTGTTCCCAAATGTTTTTAGCGTATGAAGTACACACCCTAAAAATTTAGGTACATGGTATTAAAAACAATTAAACCCCCAAAAAAAAGAAAAAATTGTTTTTATAAACTATAGGTTTTAAGGGGATATTTTTTCTCCCAAAAAATATGACACAAAGTTTATTTTTTTTAACTATTTCCCTGACTTTGTGACCCATTTAAATTGAAAAAAAAAGGTAACCACATGTTTGTAAGTTTTCTGAAGAACGAATGGGCAATTTAAAAATGAATTTTAAACATTTTCACTCAAAAATTTAAGTTTACCATACCAAAAAAAATTACTTCACTACATTTCAATGATAAAAATCCGTTTTAAAGGCAATGACTAACGGGGGTTTTTGGGGACGTTTTCCCTTTTTTGACATTTACTTTTTTGAAAACCTTTTTTAAAACCCGTTTTAAATTTTACTTCTTGTGTAATTTTTAAATTTTTTTGGTATATAAAAAAAGGAAAAAATTTATTGCAGTCCTTTTTTTGGGGGCTTTGGAAATTTTTCTACTTGAAACTAAAAAAAAAAATTTACATCTCACAAGATTGAAGGACAGTGAGAAACCAATTTTTTTCCCCTGCTGGGTGGTTTTCAAAAAACAAACAACAAAAACTCCCGCAAAAATAACTTTCCCCAACATGTTTTAATGCCCCCAAATTCATGGGGAAAATTTAGATTTGTAATTTTCTTTTTGTTTTTTGTTTTTTCCCCCAAACTTTTTTGTTATGCAAAATTTCAACAGAAATTTCACTTTTTCTCCTGGGAAAAATTTTAGGTTTTTTTTTCAAATTCCGGGTGAAAAATTGGGTACTTTTAAATATTTAAAATTTTTAAAATTTTTAATTTTACAAGAATTTTGACTCATTAAATTAATGTGCAATATATGTTTCGACATTTTGACAATTTATTATCTGAACAGAGTTTCAATACAAATTCTTTTTATACAAAATTTTTTTTTTTTACAAAATAAAAAATTTACATGTGTAGTTTTTTACCCTTATTATGAATCCCGGTCTTTGTTTGAAAAAAAATTCATAGGTCTTATGCTTCCCCTTTAAATTCATAAAAATTTAAACAACAACCTTTGGGGCAAACATTTTCAATGCACAATTTATATTTTTTGTCTATGAAGTTCCATTGTTTGGGCATGTTTACGTTTAAAAAAATAAAAAAAAAAATAGATAAAATTCATGAAATTGGGTTTTTTTCATTTTTTTTATTTATAAAGAAACAAAGCCCAAAACATTTTTTCCGCAGTCACTGAATTTTTTTTTTTGTACTGGGGGCGTTTCCTTTCAAATTTTAAAGGGGGACAAAATCCCGATTGTACTGGTTTTAGGATAATCCTGTCACCTCTTGGGCCCCCCTGACTTTGGGGGTGATGTACAGGAACCCCTCTAGGATGCAAATGAAAACCCCTTAGTTGCCAATGATTTTTGGGAGTGATCAGCCCTTTACATGGGGGGCAAAAAACCCTCTTTTTGTAAAAAACAATTTTTTAAAAACAAAAAAAAAAAAAAAAAAAATTTTTGGGGGTTTTTTTTTTTTTTAAAATTTTAATTTTTTTTTAATTTTTAAAAAAAAACACACACAACAAATCCCCCCCACACGTATTTTCCCTTTGTTTTAAGTATAAATTCTGGGAGGAGGAAGAAAGGATTGAACATCAAATTTTTATCATTTTTAAAAAAACAATTTAAATTTGGGGTTTTTCCAAAATTTTACCAGTGATTTAATTCAGGGCCCAATGAGAAAAAATATCTTTTTTTTACAAAGATCTTTCAAGAAAGGGTTAGAACTATACTAAATTAACGATCCAAATAAAAAAACAATTCTTTCCCAAGTGTTAAACCCCCTGTATCCAAGGTTTTTTTTGTTTTTATATATATTATTTATATATATTTATATATTTTTTTTATATTTATATATTATTTTATATATTCATTTTTGGTTTTTTTGTCGCCTGGGAAATTTTAAAGAAAAACCCCTCAAAAAAAAACTTTATATTTGCAATACTCAGCAATTATATGTATTTATTAAAAGTAAAAGGAGTTTTGGGTTTTTAAAAAAATAAATGGTAAAAAAGGTGGGTATTTTCCCTTTATAAATGTTTTAAAAGTCGTGCCGTTTTTATGGAAAAAACATCCCCATTGTTTCATTTGCCCGCAACATTTTTGAACTATTTATAAATAAGTAAGGTCAATTTCTTTTTTTGCAAAATTTTTAAACAATTAAATTTAAACATTTTCAATTTTTTTATTTATATATTAAAAGGATTATTACCCCGCTTGACACGGCAATATGCATGATTTAAAAATCTCTGTCCTGAATATCGAAGTACCCCATGGGGGTTTCCGTGTTTGCGTTTACTTTGATGACATTTCCCTTTCACAATAAAGAAATTTTTGTCAACTAAAAACAAAATGACCGCAAAGAAATAACCCTCATGAAAAACCCGAACCCCTTTCTGCTTTTGGTTTTAGGGGGATATTTTGTTTTGGACAAAAACCGGGAAAAATCGGAAGGAAACGAATCCAAATTAAAGCGCCCGGGAAAGTTTGGCGAGCCATAATTTGAAAAAAGTTGTCTACCGTAGTTTAAACTCGGATTCGTTTTCTAAGGGGGGCGTGGCTCGTGTCGATTGCAAAAAGGGCAAATTTTTTGAAACCCCTTTTTTTTCGGTTTCCTTTGTTGTTTGTATTTTTGTTTTAAATTTTTTTCCCGTGTTTTCTCGCCCATGCCCCTTTTTGTCTGTTTTTTTGTCAGGATTGTGTTGTTAAAACTTCTTTTCTTTGGGTTGGTACCTATGTGGGGTTGTTTTATTTTCTTATTTTAAGAATTTTTTCCAAAAGGATTGGGTAAGATTGCATATACTTTGCAATTATTCAGGGCGTTTAAATTTAAAAGCAACCGTTTTTAAAATTTAAAACAGTCCCCCTTTATTTTTGCCCCCAATTGGCTAACTTTTTTTGCTATTAAAATGGGCCAAAACAGGGCCCAAAAATTTTAGATCGAACTCCCCTGTTTTCAAAATTGTAGATCGAACCCCCTTTTATGTCCCCAAAAATTTTAGATCGAACCCCCTGTTTCACAAACCGTTTAACGTTCCGTTTTTATCGGGTATCGGTTTTCTGGGAGAAGATTGGGGATGTTATTTAAATTCAAAAAGGAGGGGTATATTTTAAAATGATATTAAAATGCTTTTTTTAATTGTTTGGATGTGAAAAAATCCGAACAAGGATGACTTCCCTTTTACGAAAACAAGTTAATCGTTGTGACGTTGCTGGCTCCCTTTTGGGGGAAATTTCCCGGGCTACAACCGGCGCATAAATACCCTTCATTATAAGTCAAAAGTGACGAAACTGACTCCCCTTTCATTATTTTGGGAGTTAAACCCACAAAAGCTTCAAAACAGTTTTTTAAAAATTTTTTGTAAAAAAGGGTTTGGGGGATACCTTTCAAAAAAAAAACCGTTTAAAAAACACAAACACTTAATATGCTGATTTCCCTTAGCAAAAATTTCTTTCCCCCAGCTCTATTAAAAGGGGTTTAAACATCTTGAATTACTCTCCCGTCCTGGTTTCCTTTTTTTTCTAAAATAATTATATTTAGACGGGAAAAGGCTCCTTTTGCTGTAAAACAATATCAAACCTTGCTGATTTGCTTTTTTTCCTAGACAGTTTTAAATGTACCCTCCGCGCTTAGTGCGGATCCAAGTAAAGCGATTCTGCACTAAAAGAATACGAGTGGGAAAATGTTTTCCCCCAGACCTTTAAAACATTACCGAAACCCCTTTTTGTGTGTTTTTTTTTTGTTAACATTTTTTTCTTTTACCCTTTTTTTTTTGCACTGGAAACCCAAATTTTAAATGTGAAAAAAATAGCCCTGACCCTTTCTTAATCAAACACAACCCCTTTTTTAAAGGGTTTTAAAATTTTACTTTTAAAGTAAAAAATCCACAGTAATTTTGCATTTTTGGCGAGTTAAGTTCCCCCCGTAATTTTTTAACTTTGAAATTAAAAAACAAACTTTTTAAATATCTTTAAAAAATTTTTAAAACCTTGTCAAATTTTCACAAGAAAAAACTTTTTAGAATTTTCATTTCATCAGGGTTTTCTAGTATGAAGAAAGAGAAAAGCCTACTTAGGTAGCAACTTTATGAAAGAAAGGTTCGGGCCCCCTTTCCCCCGGAGTATTTTGTAACAAACAAGAGCGATTTCAAATACTTCTTTAGCAACAGCGTTTGGAATTTTTGTGTCATATGACTGCTTCCCAAAGACTTCAGAAACGTTGGGGGTTTTGAATTATTGCTATTTCAGTTAATCCCGCCCCCTTTTTCTCAGACAAATTGGGGGCTTTGAATTTTGGATACCCTTTCGAGGTACTTTCAAAACTGGCCCTTGGAATGTATGGCACTTAGGATAAGAATAAATTTTATGGGTGGGGTTTACCCCTGTACCTGATAAAGGGGACCGGAAGTTTTATTGTCCGTTTTTTGTCTCATGTACACTAAAGACCGGGAAAGGCTTTCCCTTTTTTTCATTGGGCGTTAGAAACTCCCCACTTTCACCACTTTCTTCCCAAAAAAAACAAAAAAGACAGTAACAAACGCAAAAACAAAAAAATAAATAAAAAAATGAGAACAGAAAAAGATCCCCCAAACCCGCCAAAAATTTTTTTAAAGGGTATTACCCCTGTTAAAGATCAGGTTTATAAAACCCCTTCCTTCTACCTAAAAGGGGAAACATACGATCAATTCAAGGGGAAAAAAAAGAAAGGCCCGGGAATTTTGTTTTTACAGGGTGGGTTAAAATCCTTTAGGCAGTAAGGTTTTACTATAAAAGTACCAACCCCATTTTTGTGAAAATTCCCAAAAATGTAACTTTTTTGTTTAGGTTTATAGAAATTTTCTTATTTTTTTGAAAATTACGTTTGGTTATTTTGGGCGATTTTTATATAGTTAAAAACTGAATGTTAAATGGGTAAATAACGATTTTGCTTAAATAACCTACGCACATCATTTTTGAAATTTCTGCTTAAAAAAATTTTTAGTTTTTTAATTTTGAACAATAAAAAATTTTAGAAAATTTCAAACTTACTTTTTTAATGTTTGCTTTCCCGGTTTTGGCGGGGTGCTTTTTCTGTACACTTTTGGTTTTTCCCCCCCAAAGTTAAATTTTATAATCGTAGCTTTTAAAATTTTTTTTTTTTTTTTTTTCTTACTTTTCCCAACGGTTTTTTATGACACAGAAAGTATACTCCTTTAAAACCCCCTTTAGGGGAACGGGTCCCGGGTACACCGGTAAAACCCGGCCCAAGGGTGAAGGGCAGTTTTACGTGTACGAAACCCCTTCATCGAAAGGGAAACGTGGGGGGGGTACCCCAATTTTTTTGGGGGTTTTGAAATAAACCCCCGGGCCCGTTGTTTAAAGGTAACATGCAACACTATTTCAATTGTTTTCATAGGGTAAATTTTTTCTTTTAAACGGATTTTCTTTTTTCACATCCTGTGTTTTCCCCTTTTTTGAAAAAATTTTGGGTAACCCTTTTTTAAAAAAGAAAATTTTACTACAGAAAGTCTTTTTTTAATTTTCCAAAAGTTTTAAAAAAATACCAAAAAAATTTTATTTTGGGTTTTTAAATTTTTCCCCTTTCATATAAAAAATAAAATTTTTGGGATTACACGGTGGGTCGGCCCAAAAAAATAAAAACATTTTACTACAAATGTTTCCAAAACCCTTTTCCCAAACCCCGGTTTGGTTTGGGGTTTTTAGAAAAATTTTAACCCTTTTGGGAAACATCTTTTTTGATATGCAGGAAAATTTACAATTTTTTTGCTTAGATAAAATTTTTTTAAAAAAAATATCATTAAACTTTCTTTGGGGGGGGCAAATAGGGGCTTATGGAGTAGGGATTTGCTAGACAAACGCAGCTGTTTTTGAATTTACTGATATATGTAACTAGGTTTTTGGGGGAAGGGGGGTTTTTATGATAATTAACCTGGGATTGGAATTTTTTGTATACTTTTCCCCAATTTGGGACATTTGACAATATTTTTAATGAAATCCAAAATCAGGGAAAGTATAGCATGTATGTTAAATTATGTTTGATGAAGTGAAAAATTTTAAATATTAAGAAAATTTTTGGGCATTTTCAAATTCGTGATTGTTTTTAATTTTTTTAAAAATGATTTAAATTTATTTTACATTGATGAAAGGGGGCTTTTTCAACAGAGTGGTATAAGGGAGTTTTAATTGTATGTGTTTAAAATTTTTGTTTTATTTCTAAATATGAAACTTTAAATTTTTGTAAAGTTAATGTAATTAATTTTTTAAAAAAAATTTTTTTAAGATTCTTTTTAATTTCTGTTGATTTTACTTATCCTTGTTTAATGAGTTTAGATGAATGAAAACCCCAAAATTTCATAAAAGTGCAAGTTGTGGGGAAATTTTAAATATGTCGTGTTTTCAGTTGAAACTTCCCCAAAAACATACAAAGAAAAGGGTAAAAAAAATGCGAATAAAAACTCAAAATTAAAAAAAAACAAAAACAGTGTGTTGGGTTTCCACTGGAGCTTTTGTAATTTGTCTGGTTAAAAAAATTTTTCCCATTTTCCCCCGTTTTTTTTTTATGGCTTCTAATTTCATTTCCGTTTTCCCCGTAGAACCGGGAGCCCGTCGACAAATACTGCTGTAATGTCGAGTGTTGTTTTACCGTGTATGTTTTTTGCCCTTTTTCCCTTGTCATGTGCCCCCTTTTAAAAATTGTGTGTCGTCCCTGTTGTGTTGTTTCGTTCGTTTTATATTTCCCTGTATTGTTTAAAATTTTTTGGGGACCTTTTCCACGATTCTAAATTTTTTTGATGCAAAAAATGAACATAATTAACATAAGACCATGCCAATGAAAAACGGTTTTGCTACCAAATGTTTAATTTTGTTGTCGCAAACTTTTTTTTTTTTTATTTTGATATTCAAGGGAATTAAAACCCTGGGTCTTCAAAATTTTGGTTGCAGGTATAAACTTTTTTTTTTTATAAGATAAACCCTTTTTTTGAATTCAAAAGGCACGATCTATCAAGTTTTTTAAACGAATATCTTTAAAACTTTTCAAAAAAAAACATAATAACATTTTAGTAAATTTTGAAAAATTTTTTTTTCCAATATTTTTGTGAAGTTTTACCGCTTAATAAGTTTTTAAGTACAAACCCCGTTTCATGAATTTTTCCAACCCCCGAAAATTCTTGGGGTTTATGTCCCTTTGGGAAATCATATGCGCAAACAGAATTTTTTCTAACTCTTTTCATACAAAAAAGGGGAAGGGTTTGAACAATTTAAGTTTTTTTTTTTGGCAAATAGTTCGATATGAGATACCCATAATCTAAAAGGTGCTGTTTTAAAAAGGGAAAAATAATGCTAAAAAAAAACCCCATTTTAATCAGACTTCAAAATTTTGAGTAATATATTAAGTAGAGGAAAAACGTAGGTTTTTGTCCATCGAAAAAGGGGCTAAAATATAAAAGCGACAAACAAAACAAAAAACAAAAACAACAAAAAAACCCCCCCCCAAAAAAAAAGAGGGGAAAAAAAAGAACAATGGTTTTCGCTTTCTGCCCCCAGGGCAAAAAAAGACATCAATCATGTAAAGTATTTACCCTTTCTTTGAAACCATTATTTTAGAATGGATAATTTTACCTGGTAGAGTATCCCCGGGTTTCAAATGTTACATAGGCAACTGTAGAAACCCAAAAAAATTTAAAAAGTGACTTTAAAAAGTTGTTTTTTTAGGGAATTAAACCCCAAACAAAAAAAAAGTTTACAAACAAAAAATGGGGTCTCTTAAAAAGTTTTGTTATTGAATTTGTTACAGAGTGTCATTCTGAAATTGACAACCCTTTTCTGGTTTTTCCATTTGATTTTCCCTTTTTTCTAAGATAAAAAAAAACTTTTTTTTTGTTAAAAATTTTTTTATTAATGTAAGGGCAAGAAATTTCGATGTTTTTTAATAAAGGGGAATTGTATTTCTTTTTAACAAAAGGGGTTTTAAAATGTCCGTATTTACATTCCTTTAATTAAATATGTATTGTTTAAAATTTTAGTTTATTTATTTGTGGGCTTTTTGTTTCAAAAAAGTTCATCGTTTGGGGTAACAATCTTGTTTAAAACATCCCGTTTTTCTATTCCTCAGAACGAGTTTTTAGTTTAGGCTAGGGGGAAACCCAAAGGGAATAATTTTTATTTTAAAGTTTCTATTACTATTTGGGCGGGTTATTTGCTTGGGATGGGATAAATTTTTTACTTTAGAACTTTCACTTTATACTTTCCTTTAAAGATGGGAATTTTAAAAATCTTTTTTCGATGGAAAAAAATTTTTCTTATTTGGAGTAACGAAAACTTTTAAAATTTTTTTCGAAAAAGTATGCCATTGGCATGGGGCAAGTGGCCCAAAGAAAAAATGTCCAATTTGGGTTTTATTCATTGCTATGATTTCGGAGGGGTACGGAACCCCGCGCTTTTAAAATTTGCAATGTGGCAACAAATTGCGAAAAAAAATTTGTGAAAAATTTCTCAAAGGGTTATGGGTTTAAAACCCTTTTTTTCAACTTTAAAAGGATAAATTTAAAAAAATAAAAAATAATTCAAAATTCGATTTTTTTTTATCAACAAAAAGGGAGCTATTAATCAATCCCTTATGCCCGAAAAGTTTTATTTTCAATTGTAAGTGAATTCTGCATGAAAACTACATATCTTTCAAATTAAAAAATAACTGAGAATAATTATAAAATGTACAAAAAGTGGTAAAAAAACTAACTTTTTGGAAATTTGTGGTGTCATTGTTTTATTTATGACGTGGGAAATTTTGTTTTTCCTTTTATCGGAAAATGGGACTGGGGTGTTTATCAACCCATATCTTTTAGTGCGGCCCTGATGTCCCAAATAAGGCATAAAAAAATGTTTCCCCAGAATGCCAAAATTTTTGGGGGGGGGGGGGGGTTTTTGAACCCATATTTTTCCCTTTTAATCATTATCACTGAAAAATGAGTTTCATCAAGGTGATACTCATGATAATTTTTAAAGGGTAAAGTTGAAGATAAGAAAAACCCTCCTTTAAAAAAACATATTTAAAAATCTTGTATCTTAAACAAATCCCAAACCCCTTTTTTAAATTGGGGGTAAAATTTTTCCAAATTAGTAAATTTATTTTTTTTGTAAATTTCCCAAATTTTTAAGAAAAAATTTTTGAACATCAAATCCCCAAAATATGCTCAGCACCAAAGTATTCATTGATTGCTTACACCTTAGTCGAAATATTTTTTTATAAAATTATATTTATTCAAAGATAACGTTTTTCACTCTTGAATTCTTTTAGTAGTTTTTTTTTAAAAAAATTCTTTTTTTGTATTTGACTTTTTATTTTTTGGGAACTTTTGAATTTCGAAAACCATGGAAAATTTGGGGTTAGCAAAAATTTTTTCAAATTTTTTTAGATTAAAAAAAAAACATTTAAAAGGTTTAAAAAAAATTTTTCCTAGGGGTTTTTCATTGCAAGTCATTTTTTTCGTATGGCCTTCCCCGTGTTTTTTGAAAATATAAACAAAAAATTCTGAAAATGACCTCAACGTCATAAAAAAAACAATTTCGACATTTACTTTTTTTTTTACAATTTGGCCCCCACACAAGTTGCTGGAGAAAAAAATGCTATTTTTTATTTATTTTCTCTTCAATATCGGTGCAGACACGTAAAAATGTGCCTTACAAATTTGGGCCCCAATTATTTTTTTGTCAGATGCAATTTTTTTACAAACGGGGAAAAAATTAACAGCGTTTCGCCCTTTTTTGCAAAAACTTTGAAATTTTAGGGAAATCTGTAGGGTTTTTCCCCAAAAGGTTTGGGCTGTACTTTACCCCTGACAAAAAATCTTTAAAAAGACGGAAAATACAAAATGGTATGAAAACTGACTTGTAAAAAAATATGAGTTTAAAAAAAAATAGTAGAATGCATATAATTTTGCAAGAGATTTTAACCCGACAATCAAAACTTTTTTGTAAAATTGTGGGAAAATGAAAAAAAAGTATTAAATTTTTTAAATTCATTTAAAAAAAATGGTTTAAAATGAATTCCATCAATGTGAAATGTTCTTATACGATTTGTTTCCCCTTTTTTTTCAATTTTTATTTTTTAAGGCACAGGAATAACACGGGCCCCCTTCAACGCTTCAAACCATTTAAACTAGACTTACAAAAGTAACCAAAGGAATCATCTTTTTGAAATTTCGCCCCTTTATTAAAAATATGATTTGGGATGTATCATTTTATTTTAAAAAAAATTTAAATTCAAATTTTAAAATATTTCTTTGGAACCTTTTACGCGGGTAGTTGGGTTTCGAATAGCGAGGTTTTTTCGGGAGTGATGTCGCAATAGCCAGTTGTTCGGTTTGTGATGTCGCAAAAACCAGGGTTTATTGGGGAGTGATTTTCGAAAAAGCCAGGTTGTCTCGGTAGTGTGGGCGCAATGCCAGGTTGTAATTTGGGGTTATTGTTTTTTTTTAATTTAAAGAAGTTTTCTCCATGTGGTGTACAAAAGCGAGGTTGTCTCCATTTTTTTTGGTTTAATATTTGGGGGCCCCCTTGTTTTCCCTGCTCGGTGCAGATTTGGGGTTTAATGAAAGGAAAAAACGGCAATCCCGCATAAAGGTGTAAAATTTTTGGAACATGTCTTTTTGCACCATTTTCCCAGGTGCTGAAAAGGGAAAAAAACAATATTTGGGGGTAATGGCGGCCCGAGATTTTGTCCAACAACATGTTTTTGAAAATTTATTGCGGGGGCCTTTTAATTTTTGCGCAAAAAATTTTTCATGATTGGGTTTAAATAAACTTTTTCCCCAATTTCTTTTTTTTTTTTCATTTTTATTGATTATTTTGCATCGTATAGCTTGTGGAGGGAAATTTTCTATGTTTTTTAAAAGAAAAAATATTTTATTTCACCCGTTTTTGGGGCATAAACCCTGAAAACGTAAAAAAACTTACATAAAAACTTTAAAGGGAAATTTTTAACGAAAAGGGCATCTTTTGGAAAATTTTAATTTTTTTAAACGGGTTGTTTTGTAAAACCCCAAATTCGCAGCTTTTCCCAAGAAGTTTAAAAACTGTCACTTTTCTGGTTTGAAAAATGTTTATTTAAATTTATTCACTTGTTTTTGGGATTTGATTGCCACATTCTGTTCCGAAAAGCGAATCAAGCGCGGCCCCAATTAGGTTGTCCCCCCCATAGTGATGTCAAAAAATTGCCGGATGTCTCGATATTTAGTTACAAAAAACCCCGTTTCTCGGGAGTGTTTTCTCAATACCAGGTTTTCACGGTTAAATCTTTCACAAAACCACGTTGTCCCCGGGTTGTGATAACTCAATTGCCCGGTTTTTTCTAATTTTTTAAGTCGCAAAATGTGATGTTGGGCCCCGGTAGTGATTTACAATAGGCAGTTGTCCCCGAAAGTGATATTCAATTTAAAGAGGTTTCTCCATAGTAATGTCGCATAATGATTTTTTTCTGGGTAATGATTTCCCCCCCAATAGCCATTTTTTTCGCGATAGTGATGTCGCATAATGAGGTTGTCTGGATGGATGCACAAAAAAGCAAGTTGTCTTTAAAAATGATATCCCCAATAGGCGGGTTTTCTCAAAATGATGTCCAATTTAAAGAATTTTCCCCCACAGGATATCACAAAAAGCGACGTTTTTTTCGATAGTCATGTCACAAAAAAACCCGGTTGTTCAAATCCCTTTTTCAATAGTAGGTTGTCTCGATATTGAACCCCAATAGCGGTTGTCTCGAAAGTGAAAGTCGCAATATTTAGATTGTCCCTTAGTGATATTACAATAGCGCGTTATCCGATAGTTTGTCTTTAAAAGGGTTTTTTCTCATTTTTGAGGGCGGGTTTTTTAATTGGGGGTATCTCCAAAGGAGGGGGCCCTTGTTTTGGGGGGGTTTAAAATTTAAGCTAACAAAAAGTGAGGGTTTTCCCATTAATGAGGGTTTTCTTAGCTGAGAGGAAATCCAAACTATTTTAGGCGAGGTTGTCATAGTAGTGAGGGTGTTTTAAAGTGAGGGTTTACAAAAAGTATGCATCTTTAAAAGCCAGGTTGTTTCAATAAGAAAATTTCTTAAAAAGCTTGGTTGTCTTATTTGAGGGGGGTTTTAATATTGGAATATATAATGCCAAAAGCCTTTGGGTATGTCCCAAAAGGGAAGGTTTTTCTCAATTTGAAAACATGTTCTTTGTAGTAAGGGTAGTCTTACTATTGAAATCTTTTTTTAAGTTGTGAGTTTGGGGCCCTTAAAAAAAATTTTTAATATTAAAGTAGTCGTAATTTTTTAAAGAGCCTTTTTTGCAAATTTTGGGGGAGCCATAGTTTTTAAACAGGGTCTTTTTGCGGAAAAATTTAATAGTGTACTTTGTTTGGGAAACTAAATTTCTAAAGTTGTCTTAATAATTTTAAAAAATCGTACTTGTGAGGGGGTTATAGCTTTAAATTTCCTTTTTATTTAAGAGTCTTAGGGGTAAAGGGATCTAAAAGCGAATTGCTTTAAAATTGAAGTTTGGGCGTACATTGTGTGTGT